>MU228530.1:4768596-4778981 GCA_018584345.1 Thuja plicata | reverse complement strand
GATAAGGCTAAAGTTATTCATTTTGGTATCCTGAAAGATTCATCTATTCCTCTCCTTCCAAATCTCCCATAATACAATAGGAGGGGCCACAGACCACAGTAAACCATAAATACTATCTTTGTTTAATTGGGGCCAGGACAAAAGGAAATCAGAAATGGAAGAAGGAAATACAGATAGCCAGTTAAGCTTGTTACACAACCAGTCCCATATGAATTTAGAAAAGGGATAATTTAGAAGAAGATGGTTGATACTTTCCTCCTATTTTTCGCATAGAACACACCTACTTGGGCCAAAAAATCCCATTCTCTGAAACTTGTCCGCTGTTAGAATTCTTCTATGCCACACCAACCAAGTAAAGAAACTGGCTTTGGGTAGGGTAAATTTACCCCAAAATAATTTGTAAGGTAGGTTCATATTTGAATTGTTGAGTTTAAATCTTAGATAGTTATATCCATCTTTAATTTTATAAACCCCAAACTTGTTACCATCCCAGATCAATTTATCCTGATTTGATAGTAGCCTAGGTTTCCTAGCTTCCAAGATCACAGACAACCTATCTGCATCTTCCTTTGGGATAGACATAACACCTATGTCTTTCCAATTCCAACCCAATGTGGACTCAGAATCACATACAATATAATCTTAACCTTAGATCCCCAATTAGTTTCAAGGGTACTTTTTACTTCCCTCCATTGTCCTAATTGATCGATGGCAGGAAAGCCCTCCCATGATTCAGACCAAAATAGGGCCGCATTTCCTTGAACAAGTTGCCACGTAAGTTTATCTTGAATAATATCCCTACAACCCAGCATAAAGTTCCAAATTTTGGATCCTTTGGGAGGATTTGATTCATGAAAGATATTAATTGGATCAAGGTTATTCAAATACTTACGAGATAAGATTTGAGCCCATTTAAGGCTGGGATTACAAAACATTCTCCATACTAATTTTGCCCCAAAAGCCTTACTCTGGAGTTTAAGGTCTCTTATACCTGCTCCCCCTTCGTGTTTTGGCCTGCAAACCTTTTCCCAGGCTAAAAGGGCAAATTTATTTTTATCATCAGTCCTTTGCCAGAAGAAAGTACGAAGTACCTTATTAAGTTCATTTCTTTGATTGGTAGGAAGATCAAGGCATGATAATTGGTAAAGAGGGATTGCTGATAGGATAGATTGGATCAAAATTGCTTTTCCAGCTGAGGATAACCACTTTCCTTTCCAGGATGAGACTCGAGTTTTGATTTTCTCTATAGTTTAATTCCAGGAAACTGAAGATTTAGACCCTAAATGTAAGTAGAAACCTAAATATTTACAGGGGAGAGTACCTATCTTGAAATCAAGAATCTTGGAAATCTCTTTTTCCATAAGGGAGTAAGTGTTAAAGAAAAATATCTTAGACTTATCCTTATTAATTTCCTGGCCAGAAGCAGAAGCAATAAGTCTTAAATAGTTTTAAAACCTTTGGCCTCGAGGATGGAGCTAATGCCATAAAGCATCGTATCATCAACAAATTGTTGATGTGTTGTATTTCCAACACTGCTGGTAATCTGAATACCTTGGATGACCTCATTCAATTTAGCTTTGTTTATAGCACACCCTAAAGCTTTGACCAATATAATGAAAATAAAAGGGGAGAGCGGATCTCCTTGGCGAATACCCCTAAATATACCAAAGAAACCCTGAGGGGAGACATTAACAAGAATGGAGAGCTTAGGGGATGAAATACATGTGAAGATAAGTTTAACCCAATTTTCCTCAAACTCGAAGGCACGTAAGCATTTAAGAAGGAAAGACCAATCCACTTTATCATAGTCCTTTTTTATGTCTAGCTTAATCAACATACTAGGTTTCTTATTAATTTTGATAGAGTGAATTGCCTCAGTTGCTATTATAATTCCATCATAGATTGATCTCCCCGACACAAAACCTGATTGTTCCTCACTTATTATATAAGGTAAAAAATTTTGAAGTCTACTAGCCATTATTTTATAAAAAAGTTTGTATAACGTATTACAAAGAGCAATTGGTCTAAAATCATTGAAGTTGTCTGGCTTAGATTTTTTAGGAATAAGAGCGATAAAAGTATTATTAACCTCTTTTAAGATATTCCCTAAATTCCTAATCCCATCCAAGGCCGTTGTTACCTCGTCACCTATGAAACTCCAACATTTCTGGAAAAAGCATGTGGGGAAGCCATCTAGGCCTGGGGATTTATCTGGATTCATCTTATTAAGGGTAAGTTCTACTTCTTCTTTCAAAATTCTAGCTAAAAGCATCTTATTTTGGTCTTTGGAGATAATTTTTGGTATATTTTCTAGGATACTCATTTGACTCTCTATTTCAAGTGCATCCTTCGGTTGATAAATCTCCTTAAAGTAATTAACCGCCTCTTCAACAATTCCCTTATGATCCTCAATTACAATGTTATTTTTATCCTTAATTGCAGTGATCCTATTATTACATCTTCTTTGCTTTGTACTATTATGGAAGAATTTGGTATTTTTATCCCCCTCAGTTAACCATGTTTCTCTAGATTTATGTCTCCAGTAAACCTCTTCTTTTGCTAACACATCCTCATAATTTTTTAATAATATATTCTCTTCTTCGTATAGGACATTATCCATTCCTTTCTCTAAAACCTGATTATTAAGGGTCTTTAATTAATCTTCAATATTAACTTTTGTTTCAAAAATATTACCAAATTTTGATTTGTTCCATTCTTTCAGTTTGATCTTAATGATTTTTAGCTTATTCACAACCTGAAACAACTTAGATCCAAAAATATCTATTTCTTTCCACCATGTTTCCACCATTTCTAGGAAGCCTTCTATTTTCAGCCACATCTGTTCAAATTTGAAAGGACAGTTTTTGGGACTTTTGTCCCTAATGATTTGTAATTCAACTGGAAAATGATCAGAACCAAAAATAGGTAGAATTTTAGCTGATAGAGTGAAAGGGAGCTCACTTAAATTATTTTTGAGAAAAAACTGATCTAGTTTTTCTGCAATAAAACTAAATTCCTTCCTTCTATTATTCCAAGTAAATTGTTCTTCTGATGTTTCTACTTCTAATAGAGCGTTTCTATTTATCGAATCATTGAAATCCCTAGCAGCAGTGGAGAGAAGGCCAAACCCTCCTCGCTTATCTGTTAGTTTAGTTATTGTGTTGAAATCCCCTCCAATTATGACTATGTCTTGTCCAAATCCAGACATTTTCTGTTCTATTTATTTCCATACTACTACTTTATCTCTATTTTGAATAGGGCTATATACATTTATTATGTGAAAACTCAAGTCAGAGCGGAGACTTTTTATCAAACCACAACACCAGTTAGGATGATCTTCTAATTTTGAAAGGGTGCAAGATCTTGGATCCCAAATAATGCCTAAACCACCTGAGGCTCCAATAGCCGGAATACCCCATATTTCTTTTACCCCCAATTTTTTATTTAATTTCTGAATACCTAAGTAATCTAATTTAGTTTCCTGAAGTAGAATAATGTCAACTTTAGTGTTAGTCATACAGTGGGAGAGGATCCACTATTTTTTAGGGGCATTTAAACCCCTAACATTCCATGTAAGAACATTCATGATGCCTTGGGAAGGTACTTCCCCTTCCCTGCATTGAAGATCTCAGTTAATTTCACTTGTCCTACCACTTCCCCATCTAACAATCTTAGGTCAAGGGCAGATTTCCTCCCATGTTTCTTAATACTCTTGGCACAGTCCGGAAAGGTTTTACTTGGTAAAGAAGAGTCGATACCAAGGATAACATTATCCTTAACATCAGTCCTAGCCTCCTCATTTAAAAATTCCTGTAATTCTTGCAAGGTTAGAGGAGAGTCAAAAGATAAAAATTTCGCAATTAAAAGTTTCCTCTGACGATCAAGCTCTTCTTTATCACAAATTTTGTCTATAAATTTCTCCATGAGATCATTCACTAAATCCTTGCATACATATTCTAGGATAATCTTGTTTTCCTCCTTCCTCTTTTCTGAGTCCTTACTTAAATCACACTCTACAACGGAAGGAACCATTCCAGAATAAGGGGTCGAAGGGGAGAGATCATTTGTAAGAAAACCTTGCTTTGAGCTATTAACTTCATTCTGAATATCATCAGTGTTTATAGATTTGTTTTTTCTAGAACTAGGTTGATTTGATTTTAAGGACGAGTCTATGATATCTGGATTAGAAAAGGAAACCACTTTCTCAGTTTTATTGACAATCTCGAAACCCCTAGAGGGGAGGAAATCTAACTCGATATTAGTTATATAATCATATTTTATATTAGTTTTTCTATACATAAAGGAGGACAAAAGGTGCTTATCCTTATTCTCCCTCTGTATCATATTAGTCTTCGAAAAAGGAGCAGGAGAGCCCAAATCTTCTTCAAAATCATAATCTACAATTTTAAGGTAAATAGTGATCGAGCTAGACTTATATGTTAGGTCCGTCGACTTACCTAGGTTATCATTAAGATTCAGACTGACAATGATAGATCTTTCCACATGACCATTCTCTGTATTTATAAAACCTATAAATTTCCCTAATCCTTTGCCTATTTCACAAAGTGAATCATCATCAGATAGTTCAATTGGTAAGTTTTTGAGTAATAGAGTCTTTTCTACCATCAGATCTAAGGTACTCGGGCTAAACATTGGGGACCAATCCTGGATAAAGAAACCTGTGTTTCTAAATTTTGGACATCCATCTGATAACAATTTTTCTTTAAGATTTCTACTTGAACAATCTACATATAAAAATTTCTCTTGGAGGATAGTGATACATACCTTGTTGTCCAATTTTTCAGTTAGCCAATCTGCAATTGTACCAGCCTTAGCTCCTGTGCCATTCCATCTACAAAACAAGCCATATTCTGCACACATATTTTGAAGCTTTCCTACCATATCATTTTTAATGACAATCCTTTTGTTCTAGTTGGGTTTAGAGATAAAATCCCTCTGACTAATTCTGTTTGGTGAAGGAAAATTTGTTCTTATATTTGTAATTTTACCTGAATCTTTGGGGCGCCTATGGGGGGGAATAGATATTACCTAGTTTTGAAACATAGCCATTGTACAGGGAATCAAGTTCCAAAAGTTTAGTCGCAACTGGCTTGCACGGGGCCATAAACTTGCTTGTTTCTTTATGGTTCTTGCCCGAAGGGATCCTGGATGTAGAAAGAATAGCATATCTTCGATGAGGCGGTGAATAAACATTTTTTTTCTGCTGTGGCCTTCTCCACAGGAAAAAGTGGTTTAGGGCATCACTTAAATTGTTCCACTGGAAGCTTCTCCCAAGGACAAACCCTAGACACAACTCTAGGGGAAGAAGGGGCCAGCACCGCAAAGCAATTTGCCGTGTCAATTTTGAAAGGTTTAGCTGGGAAATTTTTTGTGCGACAGTATGATCTTGAGATTGTTTTCCACTCCGTAAAGCCATGAATTGGGGGCAAAACCAGAGAGCACGAACGGATTCCATCGGAAAATGCACAGTCCTTCGCATACTTTATCTTAGAGAAAAAATGCAACTGATGATCCAAGGATTCAACAGTGAACGGAATAACCTGCGGGCGCATTTGTTGGTGAAAAGCAGAGCCATATTATTCAAAAATCGATAATTATGCATCTATTTATTTAAAAAATGCTACTGTAATAAATTGCACACAAGTTGTTTGGATGAAATAAATGTTGAAGGACATTGGAATAATTTTTGAAGAACCAATGTTTATCTATTGTGATAACACTAGTACATTGAATGTGTTGAATAATCCTGTAATGCCTTCAAAGATTAAACATATTTCCATTAAGTATCATTTCTTGAAGGAGAAGGTAACAGAGAAAGAGATTAAACTGGAATATATTAGCACAAAGGAATAGATAGAAGATACATTTACAAAATATTTGCCAAAAGATGCTTTTGAGTATCTCAGAAGCGTGCTTTGGGTTAGATCCCCTCCTTGTGATAATTAATTGATGCAGTTATGCATCAGTCTAGTGGCTTTCAGAGCTATATCATTTTATATACTTTATATATGGATCTACTCCTCAGGGGGAGTGATCGAAGGAACATTAGAGCACATTTGGTTGATCTTGCACGTGGCTATTGGACATGAAGATTTGAAAAAGCTAAAGAAGATTAAAGATGGGTTTTGGCACCCTTTTCCATTGCTGCCAAAGGGGGAAAGAATCTATGTGAAAATCCCTACTATTTTGGGGAGATTTGTGTTGAGGATATTGAGAAGATTGTATTGAGAGGAGAAAATATTTTGAATTGATTTTGGGTTGATGGATTTTACCATATGTTTCTATCAATGCAAAAGGGGGAGATTGTTGGATGATACCATATTTGGATACTATTCATGCTTTTGATACTCATGTTTTGTCACTGATGTCAACATATGTTTTTGTGAAGATGACAGACTGGTTACTTGACTGGCAGAAGTGTACAGACACTGTACAGATGTTTTAGAATGATCAAAGTTGGTTATATGAATAAGGATGTGTGTTAACCTTATCCCTAAGGTTTCTTGGCTTTATGTTCATATTGAGGATGTTACAGTTGATTTAGCGAAGACTGGTTTCTGGACTGTAACTGTGATGCTTGACAGAGTTGGTCTCTGTGTTTTGGGTATATCTTACTAGCAAAGGTATTTTAGATGAAGCGAACTTACTGGAGGACTATAGACATATTTTGGAATAATGGGTTGTGTTCGATTGTCATATGATAACTGGTGATGTCATTTGTGGCGTGTATTCTAGAGGAGACCTATTTGGTGGCTGACTTCAGACATGTAGCATGTAATATGAGTTGTGAGCATGGATTGTGGATCTGGGAGTATACTTGATGTATTGTATTTGATGTTTAATTGTTATAGGTACTGTGTGTATCTTAACAAGGGGTTAAATAATTATTTGTATTATGGGAAAGCCTAATTGGCCAACCTAATTAATTATTTTTGTATTAGGAAAGCTTAACTGGCGGACCTATTGAATTATTATAATAGGGTATATATGAGTGATCTTTTATTTTGGAAAGATGTGGTAGAGGAAGTGATTGAAAATAAAGAGAAGTGAAAGTTGTGAGGCTTGTTTGGCTGCTGGAGGTAGAGCAGAGTTTATGATAAGAATACTTCATTGGAACTGACCAAGCAAAGACATTTGCTATCAAATAGTTCACTAGATGGTATATTTTCTATATACACTTGTTCGGATTGTGAATCCTTGAGGGTGGCTTTAACCTTCTTTGGGTTGTGTGCATAGGCAGTGAGCCTACTACTTTTCTTGACTCCTAACAAGGTCTGTCTCCTATCAGGGACTGTGTACTGTAATGTTGCAATAAGCTCCTAACATGGCTAAATCTTTTAACAGGGATACTATACTCTCACTACATTATTTATGGGTGCTAATTCCCACTGGAGTTTTACCTTTAACAGGGTTTCCTCCATAGTATTGTGTTATTGTGTTGGCATTTATTGTGTTATCATTTGCATTGCAATTTTAGTTTATAAAGTTTAAAGTTTAAAAAACTTTATCACAAGTGATTCACCCCCCCTCTCGGTTGTCTTGTGGACTGTTATTCCTAACATGGGAAATGTGTACCTGGGTATAGAACACCCCGGTGATCTGTACCCTAAGATTTTGTCCCAAATTCAAATGGGTGGCTCATTATGATGTTTTAGTGGGAAATTAGATCTTGTGTCAACCTCCTTTGAATTTTGAATGCTAAAATTTTGTGAGAGGTATATAAGTGGCCTATCTCTCCTCATTTGGACATAAGTTCTATAGACACCTAAATTTGATTACACAGATTTGTAATCTAATTTAGTTCCCTCCCAGGGCATTATTGATTAAATATTAAATTAGTTTATGTCATTCCACTAGTTAATTAATTTAACTATAGTCTAAATTAATTATCTATTGGCAACCCATAGCTAGATAATTAATTAAATCTCCCATTTTATTCTATTAATTTAAATGAATATAATTTGCCCATTTAAATTAATTCCCAATTTTCCCTTTTGATTAAATAAAACCTATTTAATCAATTTGAGTGCATGGCTCCTAACTTTAACCCCTAACTTAACCCTATCTCAACCACCTAACCCATAGTTCTAACTCAACCCACTTCCTTCACACATAATAACCTCTCTTAATTAAGTAAATACCATTACTTACTTAATTTATCCCTCCACTCATTCTCTCTCCTCCCATCACATCCTCCTAAATTTCCCACTTGTCCTCTAATCCAAGCCTAAACTACCCCTTAAGCATTTGCACAATCATAATCCATAGATTAAGAATCCTAAGCCAATCCTCAAGTCAAACTCATGTCACATCCTCTTAACTCCTAACTCCCTCTCCACTTGTTAGGGTTAAATGCCCTTGACTCCCAACCACATTCTTACACCTTTGCCCCCACTTGCAAATATTGAGCCTCACAAAACATTTAATGCTAAATTTGACCTCTTTTCCAAACCCATATGTCCCTTATGTGGCTCCTATGTGGATTCCACATATGTGCCACCTCATCCAAGCCCTTCTCTTCCCTCCAAAACTCTATAAATAGAGCCCTTATTCTAAGCATTAAGATCATCTATTATTACAGTGTTATCATGCCCATTTTATTCTCAAGCTCTTTCTCTTGCAATAGAATAGTTTCATTGCGAGCAGCACATCGATTCAAAGAATAGTCTGATGCCTGAAGCATAGAAGAACATATTTTGAAAATTGATGATGCAAAGATCGATTGATGAAGATTTCAGAGCCATCTCCAGGACAGAGATTAACTCTCTGAAGTCTAGGTTAGATTGCCAAGACGCCGGTCAAGTAGAGTTTTTGAGAATCATCTCCAGAAAGAAGCTTGATCTCAGGGATCCAGGTTAGAATGCCCCGATACCTAAATAGATGAAGATTTTGAGAATCATCTCTAGAACAAATCTTGATCCTTAGGGATCCAGGTTAGGATGCCCCGATACCTAAATAGATTGATATCTTTCACAAGGTTGTCCCCAGAACAAGGGTCAACCTTCAGGAGTCAGGGTTAGATTTCCCCAATACTTGTCCAAAAAGATGGTCAATAGAGGTTTTAGGAATATCTCCAGAACGAAGCTTAGTACCCCAATATCTAGGTTAGATCACCCAGACACTGGTTAGATTGATATATTTCACAAGACTATCCCTAGAATGAGGCTTAACCTTCAAGAGTCAGGGTTAGATTGCCCCGATACCTGTCTCAAAAGATAGTAAATAGAGGTTTTTAGGACTATCTCTAGAATGAAGCTTAGTCCCCCAATATCTAGGTTAGATTGCCCATACACTGGTTAGATCGAGTTTTCGAGAATCATCTCCAGAAAAAATCTTGATCCTCAAGAGTTAGGGTTAGATTGCCCCAATTCCCAATAGATGAGTTTTTGACAATCATCTCCAGAACGAAGCTTGATCCTCAAGAATTTGAGTTAGATTGATCAAACACTTAATAGATTGAGATTTCGAGAATCATCTCCAGAACAGAGCTTGATTCTCAGGGATCTGGGTTAGAATGTCCTGATACCTAATAGATGACGAGATGTAGGGAACAGAGATGCCCCTATTGATTGTGGAGTGTTAGGGATTTTTCTTGTATGAACCACAGTGCTTGGAATGATTACTTGAACACTATGCTTTCTAATACTGATTCAGAGATAAGAAAAGCCTAATTACTAAGGACTGGATAAGGTCCTTCTTCATTTTTGAGCTCCACATACTCAGGCAGGTTTTACCTTTTATGATTGTTGTTTACACAGTATGTTATGGTGTGGACACTGATTTGCTATATATCTTTGTTAAATCAACTTATAAATCGCCTTGCAAATGACCAAGCATAACCAGATGCAAGATATAACCATACAAACCATGGTAGTGAGCATAACAAGAACCAGTGATACAAGGATTTTCATCCTTCTTCCTTTTATTATAGGAGGGATAACCTAATGATTCACTCTCCAAGGAATCACTAAAGTGGACACTGTCCTGCTGACATAGGTCCCTACTGAGTTCAGATTGTTTGTTCTTAGTAACAAGAGTTTTTTGATTAAATTTGGTTTTGATACCTTGAAATGATTTGGACAATAATGGGTTATCAGACTAATTTCTGAACCAGTGCCTATCCTTTGGGCTACAGAGTTAAATAAACCAAGATCTCATAGAAACAAAATACAGTAAGCTGCCTTACAACCCACATGCAATTCAGATAAGTTGCCTTACAAATTACCCTGTTACCTCTAAAAAATTGTATCAAATCCTTAAAACAAAGCAGTATGCTCCCTGAAACTACTCACAAAACTTAGTTCTTTCCTTAAAAGAAACTTGCAAGCAATTAGATAGTTACCTAATAACCAAAATGCTTCAGA
>MU228530.1:4709408-4751050 GCA_018584345.1 Thuja plicata | reverse complement strand
GAAATTTGGGTTTATCTTTGCTTGAGGAGGAAGACCCTTGTTTATTTTCCTTGTGTAAGGTCAATTCTCCTTTCTTGATCATAAATGTCTCGATTCTCACAGCTTGCTTAATCATGTCATCAAAGGTCAGAGGACCTTGTAGCTGTACTTGATACCCAAATTTGGGGAGAAGATTATCGAGAAAGATGTCCAACTTTTTTGATTTGGGTATCTTGCGAGAATATCGTGTATAAAGTTGTCTCCATCTTTGGAGAAACGTTAAGAAGGATTTCCCATGGTTTTGTTTCAAGTTTCAAATATCTCGGATGTGAACCAGATGTTGGATGTTGTGAGAATAGTGTTGTAGAAATAAATTGGCAATTTCGTCAAAATTTTTTATGTCAGTTGGTAGTCTAGAGAACCACTCCATAGCTGACCCTCCCAAACTATGTGGGAAAAGACGCATGGGATAGGTCGTGTCATGTATAAACTCCATATAAAGGGCACCAAACTCCCTCAAATGATCTTGGGGGTTAGATGTACCCAAGTATTTATCATATTTGGGAAGTTCAACTCCTTTGGGAAAAGGAGGCATGCATAGACTCTTATCAAACAGGAATGGACAAATGTTGTCCAATGTGAATTGAGTGGTAGGTTTGTCTTTCTCCTTCATGAGTTGAAGGAGTTGTTCTTGCATGCCTTGTATTTTCTTTTGCAAGTGGGAGTTTTTAGTTTCTTCCTCTTTCTCAATAAGTGTCTCTATTTTGTAATCAGAGGGAAGTTTGGCACCTTGGGTGGCTAATTCGAGAAATTATTTCTCCTTCTCTTCTTTCATTATGACTGCCATCATTCTCTTGAATTTTTTATTATTGCGAGCATCTAAGATATCCCCTTGGGTTATTTCTTTCTCTTCATCAGGGGGAGGGTCTTGAAAAGTGTATTTACCCCTGGTTTTAGAGAGATCATCTCTGCTATGTTCACCTGATTGGTCATGATCTACCATCTTGCTAGAATGAAAGTGTTCAAAGTGTAAAGACTCAGTATGAAAAGTTTGAATGTTCTCAGAATTTGGGTCCTCTTGGAACAAAGGATTTTGAACCTAACTAAAATCCACTGGAAATGACTATTTAATGTAAGGTCGACGTACCAGAGAAAGAGATCAAGATGATTCATCACTAGATGTAGCCAGTAATGGTGTGGAAAGCACAGATTCATCTTGATTGATTGAAGGAAATGTTTTGCCACTTCCAGTTGTGACAGTCATAGACAAAGATTGAACAAGGGATGTGAATTAGGACCAAACTTGAAATTGTCTCAAAGTAAATACATAGAAAGTGACAAAGAAAGGGTGAAGTATCCTTGGTGCAAATCGTCAGAGATGAGGCTAGAACAGCCAAGAGATGACTATTGCGACACAAGGCATGACAACACAGCAGAAATAGACCAAAAGATATGAGACAAGACCAGTTTAAGCAAGAATCACATAACTCTCAACCCAAGAAACCAAGTTTCAGACTGTGTGAAGATAGATGACAGAAATACAGACCCAGATCAGAGACCATGTTTGACAGAGGTACGCTTGACAAATGGGAATTAGCTCGCTGTTTTGGAAAAAAGCTTCAGACTTGCGTGAAGAAGTGCATTCTCGTGCGAAGATTCTCATAGACGCGTGCAAAACTATGCAGTCTCGTGCAAAGAATAATGCCAGACTGGTGAAAAAAAGTGAATAAAATGACAGCAAGTTTTGTGAAATATCGCGCGACGATTGCTAGCGTGTCACGTGAAAATTCTTAGATAGTGATGCGAAGATTGGCAGAATGTCACGTGAAACTATGCGATGTTGAAAAATGAAAGTCTAAAGAATTAGACAGTTGAGACCAAATTACATTTCCTGAGATAAAATCATGTTGTTTTCTGACAGATAGTTTAAGTTACAGATTGTGTTGGACATGTTCAAGTTTGACAGTTTGTGTGTTTTTTTTACGATAGTTTCGATTGTTCAAATGATACAGAGCCACGTAAAACACATTAAAAAGAATGTTTGTAGTACCAGAATAGAAACATCACAATCCTAGGATAGCCAAGACAGTATCTATTGAATCCCCACTTGAATCAAAGTTCAGCTACGCCTACTCTTAGCAGACAACTTAGAAGCTTGGAGGCATAGGCTCCTCCTTACATGTGCACTCACTTCTTAGGCACAAAGGAATTACTTCCCAAAGGGTTGTTGTCTCTGCTAAGAGCCGTAAGAGTGTGGGGCATATTAGTTGGTCTTTGACCTTTCGTCCCAATAGATAGAGGGTTTTTGGAAACTAGAACAATAGTTTGTAGTAAGGGCATTTGTTTAGGTAGTTGTGATCAAGTCATTTTCCCAATAAAGGGGGCTCTCCCAATCCTTTCAAAGCAAGGCTTTCACCTTAACGATGTCGGGACTTTAACACACCACTAGGGTGTTAGAGTAATTAGGTAGTTTCATTACTCTTTTTCACTTAAGCTGTCTCTTAGGTGCATATAATTAATATTTTATATTAATTATATTACACAACCTAGTTTTTTTGTTTAGGGTTTGTTCACCTTTATAGGCTAAACTTTGTAATGTTTCTTTCATAACTTAGGGAACAATATTTTGACTCTTCTTTCGAGCATCTCTAAGTTCTACTTTTTTCATTCTTGTGCTTCTTCTTTGTAATAGGTTATTTGCATGCAGGTGTATTCGGGTTCTGTGGATTTGCATTTGTCAAATCTTACATGGTATCAGAGCTTCCCTACTGCTGCCTGGTCTGAGGTTTTTTTAAGCTATGAGTCGCAGCCGAAAGCCACAGCTTCTCTTCATTTTGGAGGAGGCGTTGGTTTTTGGAGTACTTTGAGCCAAAACAGACTCCACCATCACGCTCAGAAGGCCCAAGAGAGTCAAAATACATATAAAGGTCATTGTTTTTTGTCACAGTGACCTCGGGTAGAATTTTTTGGCCTCCTAGGCCGTACGACACACATTTCAAAAAAAAATTTAAAAAAAAAACAAACAAACATTTTTTTAAACGTTTTAGGGCAGCTGAAGCGGCCATCAGAGTGCGCCACCCCCGCACCACCCGGCGCCACCCCGGTCCAGCCTGCGCCCGGCCCCCTACCGGCGTGCCACCTTCCAGCCACCGAGGCTGCCGCCACCGGCTCTATAACCTGGGCGCCGCTCCCTCTCCGCTTGTAAGCCGCCTAGCCTCCACCTCCGCTGGTGACCCGCCACCTACCGCCCACCGGTTCTTGCGTAGTACGGTGGTGACATCACCGACCGGAATATTTTTTTCCAGTGTATTTTGAATTTTTCTGGTATTTTTTATAGTTTTTTGGCAACAAGCGACGGGCATCAATTTTTTTCCCAACAGTAGTGACGGTCATTTAGACGTCAAATTTTTTGTCGTCTCTAGTTTTTTCCAGAGAGTTGTTTTTCAGAGGACTACTTGGTTTTTTGGCCATATCTTGGGCATACGGTGTCCATTTTTGAAAAATAAAATATCACTAGAAAGGTGTTTCCAAGATGGACGTGATGATGTTAGTCTTGTTTTCTAATTCGGCCATTTGAACTCTTTTTTTGGTGTTGAAGTAGAGGCTTCTATTTCCTCCATCTCTACATCTGGCGTCTAGGTTTTTTTCTCATTTTTCATGCTTTCAGTAATTGTTTCTTTACTGTACGGGGGATAGAATCATACATTGTGGGGGTGCTTTTGCTTTTTATCATTTAATTTCAGAAAATGACCCTTTTACTTCCATCTTTTTCTTCTCTCAATGTCGGACCCCTCTGTGGCCCGGCTGACACTGCACAATTACCACACCTGAAAAGCACACATGACCAGGCTACTCATGTCACATGGCCTATGGTCATGTCTGGATGAGAACCAACCTATTTTGTAGCATCCTTTTGAGGCTCTTTAGCATAGAAATAAAATGGGTGAAGCCATGGGCTTACTGGCACTGAATGTTTCTAACAGTCTCTTGTTTCACCTGGAGAATTTGAACACTCCTCGGGCTATATGGAACAAGTTTATAGATTTGTTTGGCATAGTTAATGAGTTCAAGGCACTTCAACTTGATGCAGAGTTGAAATCCCTGTCTCCTGACAGTTTTTCCACCATTGAGGACTTCTTGATGAAGTTCAATTCTCTCCGTTCAGTTTTACAGGGATGTGGGAAGACCAAGTCAGATAATGAGTGTATTTTTTTTATACTCTCAAAGCTTCGTGGATAGTTTTTGATCTTCTCCTCCACCTTCTATTCCACTATGGATGCTTTGGGCCCTTGGCACACTATGCCTTCCTTTGAGACCTTCTATGATCGATTGACTCGAGAGCAGTCAAAGATTCAACAATTGGATTGTTCTTTTGGCTCTATGAGCCATGCTTTGGTTTCCCACTCATCTTTACGGAAGTCAGAGAAGAAATAGGCACCACCATCTACTCCTCATAAGGAGAAATCAAAGACTAACAAACCCTCATGTTCCTATTGTCAAAAGGGAACTCATGATGAGTCACTTTTCTATCAGAAGAAGTTTGATGACTATGAGAAACAGATTGCGTCTTTGCAAGCTCTCCTTCAAAAGAGCATTGTTTCCTCTCCATCCTCTTCTGGCTCATAGGGGTCTGATTTTCAGTCTTCTGCCACATCTTCTTTAGCTGGACAGGATCTTGGAAAGGTTCATGCATTCCGGGCTTCTGCTGCATCCCCTTCATAGGTCCCTTGGATACTGGATTCAGGTGCTTCTCACCATAGGGCATCTTCTCTAGAGATCTTCTCTTCTCTTGCGGCTTCTCCTATTCCTCACATTCTCATAGGGAACAACACTGTTATGACAGTCTGTGGGAAAGGTTATATAAGCATTCAGGATGGCACATTCAATAATGTATTATATGTTCCATCTCTATCTGCAAACCTTCTCTTGATTCATCAGATTACTCTAAGTGGGTCAGGGAAGACAGTTGAGTTTACGGCAGATTCAGCCCTCATTTAGGATAGTGTGACAAGAGGCATTGTTGCTACAGGGATAGTTGATCACTCCACCCATCTCTACACCTTCACACATTTTATTCCACCATCTCCATTATCGAAGCTCAGCTCTCCTCTCCCGTGAGAACATCATGTGGTGCAGTCAGGTCACTTGAACCTCTATGTTGTTCTTGAGACCACTGCTATGACTGCCACACCACATCTTGTTGAGGTTTCTTCTCCTCAGTAGGACTCTTCCTCAGCACTGCCAGACCCTCCATCTCCTTTCATCGAGCCACCAGGTGCAGTTGTTGAGGATTCTATAGAGGATACTCATCTCCTCTCTCATGATAGTGTCAGCGCACCTGTCATACCACTTGCATTGGGGATTCCATTTCAGGATCCTCATGTCTACTCCTTTGAGCATCAGCTTGACCTTCCTGTGATACCCCATCTTTTGAGATTATCTCTTCACTGCTCACTGTCTTTCACTCCTTTGCATTGGAGTCACAGTGGTTTGTTCATTGATCCAGAGGTTCTTTCATATTGGGGGGGTTTTGAAGCCTTGACCCTCTCTCACGGGGGGGTTTTGTAGCACACATTATACTCATGGCTTTGAGAGAGTCTCTTGAAGTCATTCTTTATCTTTTGCTTGCTTTTATATCTCTTTTTGGAGAGGAGTTTTTCCCACTAGGTTTTCTCCTTTGTCTCCAGTTTACAGAGATTTCCTTATATTGGGTACCTGATCAGGCCTTGTTGTCGAGACCCACTTTTCCTACTTTCATAGCTGTGCTAGGTTAGTTTACCTCCTGAGCTTCACTTAAGGGGGGTGTTAGAGTAATTAGGTAGTTTCATTACTCTTTTTTCACTTAAGCTGTCTCTTAGGTGCATATAATTAATATTTTATATTAATTATATTGCGCAACCTAGTTTTTCTGTTTAGGGTTTGTTCACCTTTATAGGCTAAACTTTGTAATGTTTCTTTCATAACTTAGGGAACAATATTTTGACTCTTCTTTCAAGCATCTCTAAGTTCTACTTTTTCATTCTCGTGCTTCTTCTCTGTAACAGACTATTTGCATGCAGGTGTATTCGGGTTCTGTGGATTTGTATTTGTCAAATCCTACATAGGGTACTAGAGGAGATTTTGGTTGCCACAATGAATTCACACCTGTCTATTGTGACATTAATCACAATAGCATTTTTTTTATACCAGTTCGGAAGGGCTTGGCTTTAGCCTGTTACCGGTTGGGCATCCACTCTCATCGGCTCTACTAAAGCTCTCGGGAGGTAGCCACTCTAGAAGAATCACATGAATTTCTCTTACACCCAAGATCCATAAAGGCAAGGGGAGAGGATAAATTCATGTAGTTCTTGGAATTACAATCTAGAAAACACTTCAATCACGCAAGACAATGATTCATTTTAAGCACCAACCGAAGTGTGTTTTAACTACTAAAAACATACATGAGAATTTGTGAAAACATGCAAGGTCTTCGACAAACATCCTGCAATAAACACATTAGTAGTTTGTAATGCTTTTCTTCATATCAGTGTCCTGAAATAAACACGTTAGAAGTTTATGATTGATTTTCTTTATCTTAGTGTCCTGCAAACCATTGTTAAGTTGTTCCAGAAGATAAAATTAGAGAAACACAGATGTCAGAAAATAGAAGATGGTTAGAAAATGGAGACAAGAAATATCAAATAAAAGCTCTGGTATTCAATTTTGCACGATGATTCAGCCTAGATCGTGCGAAGAAGTGCAAGAAGCCCCGCGAAGAACTAGAAAGTTTGCGCGAGACGCTGCGAAATTTTGCGTGACATTAAAACAGAGATGTACGGAAGTACAGAAATAATGCAAAAAAATAAAAATAAAAAAGTGTAATGAAATGGGGCCAGAACAGATTACCTCGGCCCCATGGTGGGCGCCAGAAATGTATGTCATAGATTTGGCCTTGTTAATCAACCATACACTTCAACATAGTCCTTCTTCATCAGATACACACAAGAATGAATATGAGATTATTCATCTTGCCTGTCTGCATGATTTGACCTGTTGCCTTCTATCCAGACGGGGTTTCAAAAATAGCTCTCAGAATGAGAGTCCCACAACCATAGACCAATCTAGAACGAAGGATTTATGCTTCCATGAATGCAATGTAATGATTAATCTAGAAATGAAACATGCAATATTAATCTAAATGATTCATTTAAACTAGAAATGAGATTAAAACTATGCCATGATTTCAATGAGATTAATCAAGAAATTGAAATTAATCTATTGCAAAATGAGATTATTCTATATGAGATTATGAACTAAGAATGTAGCAAAAATTCAGTATTCTAATAATGCATATGACTAGAAATTCAGGAAGAAGGAAGGGTTTTGAATGAGAGATGAGAGTTCTTTTATAGACTCAAAGGTTGTTCAGAATAGAAACTTTCCTTTTTGAAATAAAACAAATAGAAAAGTCAGTTTAAAATAGAAAGCTTTCTTTAAAAGAAATCAATAAATTATTTTCCCTTTGCTTTAACTGTTTTCTTTCATTAATCTAATTTTTTTTTTTTTTATTTAACTGTTTTATTTGATTTAACTGTTTTCTTTCTCTTTAAAGCACAATTAATTCAAAGATTCTATTTCTGAACTGAAGATAAGACTTTGAGAGAATATCTAATTAATAAATATGACCTCATAAATGTATTTTTCTCAATTATCTGAATAATTAAATTCAATTATTGAAATGAGGATATTTATTTAATAATTAAATATTATTTAATTCATTTTCATGTGTTTTAGCTAAAAGAGGTGAATTTAATTTAATTAAAGTGCTGGGACTTTATAATTAAATTAATTCAATCATAGGGTTTGTTTAGCCAATAGATATTTAGGAATTAAATATAATGTATGATTAATGCTGATTTGGGATTTTCTACATTTGACACTCAGGTCAAGTAGAGTCAGTCAAAACTCAGAATTGCCTAGTACAATAGGACTTTGATGATTCAAAAGAATGACAAATATAACAAAATTGGCTAGGGTTGCAAGATACCAATTTTGGGGTGTTACAGGCTTGAGATTTTGTTGTCCGGGAGTATGGTGCAGGAGCACCCCTAGCTAGAAATGGGTCAAACATGTGACCAAGGGATTAAATGAAGACATTTCATTAAGTTTGGATTGATAAGATGTGTTTTTAATGTTGTGTCTGTGTGTTTAAGTTTAATATAATAAGAGACACCAATTTTGTACCTCCATGACATGGCTTGGGCTAATATAACCAACATGTCATATGAGGGATTTAAGTGTCCAATTAGAGTCTAGGTGGTTAATTAGTGTTATTTTTTATATTTTAAAATGTTTTAACTCATAATAAAAGTTGGCAAACTGATCGAGTTCTATTTTGAGCAAAAATCCAAGATTTGATGCTTTCTTGCAAAGTTGCCAACTTTGCAAGATTGCAAGTTTGTTTTTTTGTGAAAGCTTTGGTTATGGAAGCCAAAGGGTTTGTAACAGTAATTTATTGGCTTTGGATAAACAATATGGAAGCCAAAAATTATGGGAGAGATCATGCTATGCATGACATTGTATTTGCACAACTTTTGATATCACCAAATGAAGAAAAAACAATGATTTTGCTGATTTTCTATGTTGTACGACCTGGTACCGTGTTGCATGTATGGATTATTTATGTTTTTGGATGGTCCTTTGTTCTGAGCTTTGAATTATTTTGGCTTAAAGGTTTCAAGTGTTGTGGATCAAAAGTTATTCCGCTTTTAGTGCTGATTGCATAGTTTTGCCTCCTTATCCTAGGGTTTGTAGAAACTTGGTGTTTTGAGAGTCTTCCCACCATGGTAAATTAATGGCCTTGGGTTATTTCCTAGCCCCAAGGATTTAATTTAATATTTTTATTGTTTCAGGTGTGGAGTCACAAGGGTTGAAAATTTTGGTGAGGCCCTAGATGAACAAGTCCATGTGTTCATCTAGCAAACTGAGACACTAGTCCACTTTATGCTTGATGGGTATTGAGACAGAATCTCTACCTTTGGATTTTTCTTAGTTTTGAATGTCCCAAGGTGTTCCAATAGTTTTGGGATCGAGATCAGACCTCTGGTGAGGTGTTCCTTTGTGAAATGCCACAAATTAGGCCTTGTGGGACATCAGTAAACTTCTTGCTGTGAGAAATTGGTTGACTGTTAGACCCCATGGCTTTGCATGGAGTTGAGTTAACCAAAAAATCATCCTAAACACCTTACAAACCAACTAGTTGTGAGGGGATTTTGAGAATTATGCCTAGATAAGCCATTTTCAAGGGCTACTAGGAATAAGGCTAATTTGTGAAGAAACCATAAACCCGTTTTGGATGCCACCAAATTGGATGTTGGAATATAGATGGAAGGTCACAAATAGACCTTGGAGATTCTATTGAACCACTGGAAAAATTGGTCAAGGAAGATAGGAGTTTAGCTAACTGAGAGCTCACATGGAACACCAAGAAGCATAGTGACCCTTGGGGTCAAGGAGATAGATGGAAGTGTTGACTCATCAAGCACATGTGAAGAGTTGAAGGAATGATCAAGTTAGATGATCATAGGGAGATTTTAAAGGTCTAGAGATCTTGTTCTTGGGAGATAAATTAGATAAATGGAGAAATGCATTTTCTAGAGGGTAATTAGACCCTTGTGCTTGGAGCTTTGCATCATAGACATAAAGGGTCTTAGGGTGGACGTGTTTGAGGAAACTATTTTAAATGTTTTAGGGTTCCCTAGAATGGGAGAGGAATATTAATCATCACCAAATGCAAATTATATCACAAGGGAATTCACAAGGCTGAGTGAATAATTTGAATCCACAAGCTAGGGCAGACAATGTTTATCTTTGCCACTGCTATGAAGGGAAATTTCCACTCATTATCAAGTACATAACGTGTGATGGTTACCATTCTTTTTCATACACTTCTCATTTCAAGTTTACGAATCATTTGCAATATAATAGGTTAGTTAATGTGCCTACTTACCTCCATAGGATGTTAACTAGAATGAAATTTGAATATAAAAGGGAGGGAACCCAGTCATCTCTTTCATATGATTGCCTGGTTGTATCATTAGTAAAATTAAGTCTTTCCTCTCAGTATCCCAATGTTTTTTGGGCTAAATTTAAAGAATTGGGTAGTTTACCTAAGATACTCCTAAAAATATCCCTCACTAGAAAGTAATGGTTGAGGGAAATGAACAAGATAAGGAGAAATTAGAAAATAGGGGTTTAAATTCTCCCCAATCTCTTACTATAGAAGAAATTACTTAAGAGTATAGGGATTTAGAGGGGGAGTTAATATAAAAAATTGAAAACCCATGCAAAAATCACCCACAAACATTGCAGAAACACCTATAGCCCCAGAGAAACAGGGTCATGAGTCTTCACCAGAACAATATACATATTCACTTAAGTCCCATTTGAAAAAATGAAAGGATTCTGATTCTTCTTCCTTTGGGAAGAAGAATAAAAAATAAAAAGGGTGAAAACCCTCAGGGGTAAAATCCTCCAAGCCTAGAAAGGAAGATCTAAGGGTTGAAGAAAAGAGAAATGAAGAACACATAGAGGGTGAAGAGAACCTAAGAAAAGAAGAAATTAAGGGAAAAATTTATTCAAAAGATATCCCTGAAGAACCCCTGGCTGGGACTGAGTCAAAATAAAATCCAAGGAAAAAATTTTCCAAGAAGGTAAAAACCCCTAAGAGGCATTCAAGGTGCCTTAAAAAGAAAGGTGAAACATCAACATCCTCTAGGCATGTCTTTACAAATGAGGAAACTGACTTTGAGAGAGAATTATTGTTTAGAAACAACAAGGAATCTCTAGATAATGAAGCTCCAACCCAGGAAGGGTAGTTACAAGAACAAACATAATAGGAAAATTTGAGGAGTCACACAAAGAGGATAAATTGCACGAGCGAATTGACTCTGATTTGGGGCATGATATACCAAATATAGAGGAAGAGGTGTTTGAGCCTCCAATCACACAAAATGTTCCAATAGTAGACTCTCTCACACCTTTAGTCTCTTCAATGAAACCAAAGCCAATGCCAGGACATGGTTTTAAGTATATTGTTATTAATGATAGTGATGAAAATGAGCTACAAGTAGCACTATAGAAAAACAAAATTTTGGAAGCACAATTGGAATTGTCATGAAATAAAGAATAAGAACTTGTCGAGAAAGGGAAGAAGTTGGAGACGCAGGTTAAACCGTAGCAAAAGAAGAAGGAAAATAGAAAAGAAGATATTGTGGGAATAGAAACTATTACTAAACCTACACATGTGCTTATAACAATAAATCTTGGAATAACCTTGTGGTGGAAACATTTAAAATTTGTATGTATAAAGAGTAGTGGGCAAAGAAAAAAGAGAAAATTTAGATTGCGCACAATTCACAACTAGAACAAAAATAAGTAGAGATTAAAAAAGAAGAAGGTTTTTTTAGATCACATGGTAGACCTAGCCAACCAATTACATAGGTGTTGGACACTAGAAAGAGTTTTTTTCCACTTTACTTTCAAGAGAAATTACCGTGTTTTCAAATTAATTAGTTGTTAAGTGATCTTCCAATTTTATTAGTCGCCCGAAGATAAAAATACTAATAATTCTGAAGTACCATAAGAGATGAAATAGCAACTTTGTAAGTTTTAATTGCACAATTTGGTTGTGCCCTACAATTCTAGTTATAATCCATTGTTCTATGTGGGAGATTTGTAGATAAGAGACTTAATCTCTTATATGAGAAATGAAAAATGGAAAGGTGACCCTAGCACAAACCTACATAAAAAGAGAGAAGAGCCACCCATTTTATATTAGAGTAGCGGCTGAAAAACCTGAGTAGATCATTGATGAGTGGGTAGATATGTTATGTAGGAACATAGTTGTAGATAAAGTTAATCAAAGTAGGTTGCAGGATTACAATATAATTAAGTAATTGTTCACTGTGCAAGGGAAGGAAATTAAAGTTGCTTGTCAATAGAGGTGGTCTCAATTGACCCAGATACTCAAGAAGAAGGATCCCCACTCAATCTATAATTATATAATTCTAGAGTCATAGGTAGCTATATATAAATGGGAAACACTAGACACTCAGAGTAGCTAGCTTCCATTGGAATTTTAGATGCCACTCCTCCTTTATCTAGTTCCACACTAGTTAGGAGGACAACTTGTGGACTTCACCAAGCAATGTGAAAGATGGAAGTAGATCAAGTTCCATAGAGGATTTTATATGACAAAGGGCATATGAGTTACCAAGACTATGGATTATAGAGTTTATGTGCTATATTACAATAGTAGGTCTGCTAGAGGACGAGCAAAATTCTAAGTTGGGGGTGTGATGAGAATAGAAATCAATGTCTTTTTGGATATTTTGGGTTAGTATTGTGGTTTTTTTTAATCAAACTTTACTAAGACCATTTGATACTTAAATATACTTTGATGAACACACTATGGTAGCTAATATGCATAATTTTTTTTTAAAGAAAAAGTGGATTTACCACTAAATATATTTTATTATAATAGGGACTAGTTCGAGAGCTCAGACGGGAAAGAACCAGTAAGAAAACCCAAAATCATTGCTCAATACAAAATAAGATAGTATTAAAACCTATATCCTACAAATTACAAGCAATGTCATTGTACATTTACATTGAGGATCATGATGATTTTATATATACACAACAATCGAGCATATATCATTTGATAGCCAAAAAATATCTGCAAAATACATTAATTCTTCATATATTCACGATGAGTGTAGATCATCAGATATGTCGATACAAAACCTTCTGAAACATTCCCATACCAAAATTTCAAGCACTTAGTATGAGCTTCACATTACTCCTCCATTGCTTCAAAATCAGGTAGAACTGAATCTGGTTGTGACTTTAGAGACCAACCCCAAGGTTCGGCAGGCCAGCTAGAGACAGGTTGTGCATGTATATTTTGTTCCCATCCCAACCCCTGATTATCTTCTTCCCAATTATCTTGCACTAGCTCATCCTTAGAATGACCCCATTCGACGTCATTCTGCTCTTAACTATGGCTGACCATAGGAAACCAGCCTGTACCAGTCACACTCTGTCAAATTACAGGGCGTTCCACCATTATAGTCGTTGCAGAAGTTGTTTGAAAGTGTGGATGGGTAACCTGAACAACATGTACTTATGGTGGTGGGATATTTGACATTTCCATCAACTTGAGCAACGCGTCCACTACCATTCATACTTTTTCCTCCAATGAATAACCTAGAATATAACCTGTTGATTGCAACATCCTTTTGAGGTGTCGAAAAGATTGCTTTTCTAGTTACCTTTTAATGTTATCAAAAATTACCATGTAAGCATGGTTTGTTAGCAGTAGATGTCGAGGAAACAACCCTCCCACCAATGCATTTCCAGGCCAAAGATCATATCTTTGCATTGCCTTCTTCAATTTCTTTTCCTCCCAGAAATTGCGCTTGACAACTTTAAAAGCCAAAATTTCCAATAACTAAATTGACTGTAGCAAATCCAAATCATTCAAAATAAAAATGAAAACAACCTGCGATGAATATAGAATCTTCTTGGATTTTGGCTCTAGATTTTTTTACCCAATGAACTTTTTAATGGTTGACTGAATAATGATAGAATGGGACACAAACATATCATCCAGCATAGAGTCATCAATATTGTAGGGGAGGACTTCTTCATCTTCAGTTGGTCTGATGCAAACTTTGTAGTTCTTCGGAAGAATTTTAGCATGATATCTTGCACAATGTTCGCACTAGGCACATACCGCAACCTAAGAAGCCATTGCCAATTCATGTCATGTATAGAAGAATGAATTAGTTTAAACAGAGACATCTCATTTTTATTTTTTAACATCAATAGTTCATAATATTTATTGATATTTAAAAAGTAGGATTATATTTCAAGTGCGTCTAATAAGATCTTTTCGGGAAAATTACAAAGGGGTGGTAAGAATACCTCACCCGTCTAAACATTACTGCCAACATCATAAAAAACCTAAAGTTTATAAACCTTTGAATCATGAACCCGTTTTGTGCAGCGAGCAAAGCACAAAAAAATCACCCAAAATTGCCCTGGAGAAATTTGTGTGACTAGATTCATGGGTCTTCTATTGTGTACCACACGTCTTCTTCGAACTTTCCTCCTCCGTCAGTTTTTCCATTATTTTTAGCGTTGCGGTCATCAAAAAACTGCAGCCATGGGAGGGTTGTGGCCTTTCGAGGAAAAAGCTTCCTGCCCTTTTGTCGTCCCAAAATTTGGAGCTCTTAACTATATTAGTCTCTTGTAAAAAAAAGAAACATTTATTGCATTCACCCCGTCATTAGGTGGCTCATGCTCTGCGGTTAGTCCCCGCAATCTTCCTCCTCCTCAGAAGAAAAGGGTTCCTCGCAGCTTTCACAACCCAAGGTGGGGGAGGGCATTCCCGAATGACTACTTTGATGGTTTCCCAGCCGATGAAGCGGTCCATCTTGTAGTCTTCTTTTTTCAAACCCCGTGGCCAGCAAACAAAGGGAATGATTCCTTCCACACTTACTTTGTCTTCCTCTACGATGCACTCTGTTATGTTGAATCCCACCCCTAGCCATGCCCATTCAAAGAATGAGTCCATGCTTGCTAGAAAATATTCATTAAAAAGCTTAGTTAAGACCATCCGGGCTTCAGCGTGTTCCACCTCAAGTTCAAGAGCCCATGCCATTATCATTGATGAGATGTCCACATTTAGTCTCCCTCTGTGTTTGGCCTTAATAAATTTAGGCCCCAAAGTGTCCAAGATTGCATCCTCCAGTTCCTTTGAAGTCCAACGAAGGAGCTTACTGATTCTATCTTCCTTAATCACTCCAAAAAAACTTTCTACTACTTGAATCTCCCTGGCTTCAAAGTAAAATTTGCTTCCATTATCGCATAAAATGTTGAGAAGGCTAAGCAATGTAGAAAGAAGGCAGATGAGAATGAGGGTGAGGAAATGCAAATTTAAAATGCAACACACATTTAATGCATTAATTGGGAGGGAATTTGGCTCTGTATCCCATCCCATCCATATGCCAAAATCATTGTAAATTTTGTCATTTCCACATGTCCTCTATCATGTTAAACCATTATGTGTCATACACAAACTTTAGAGTAGTGTCTGAAATGTCATTTCATTGCATTGTGAAGATTGCTTGCATCACCATATTGTCCTTTAATAATTAATTGTGGCATGTTTTGTTTCTACCATAGCCCGCCGCCATTCCCCGATGTCGTCATCTCGTAATTAAGAAATCCCATGTGAAGCTTAGGTTGCACGACCTTCTCGACTTCTTCCCCATTAAAACTTAAAACATTTTGCTTTATTCATAAATGAAGGTTATTGAAATATTTAAATTGTTGGTCACCTTCCAAACTAAAATTTGTCGCCCAGTTTGATAGTTTGTCTGCCTCCTGATTACCTTCTCGTCTGACATGGGAGATTTTGAAAATTTCAAAACCTTTTAGTAATCTTGTAATATGCTTGATATAGGCTTGGAGGTGCCATGCCAAGATGTGGCATTTTTGAATTACCCCAACTATAACTGTTGAGTCTCCCTCTAGGTGGAGGTTTTTGATTCCTAGTTTACGTCCCAATTTGACCCCCAGCAATGCAGCCAGCACTTCAGCCATGTTATTGGTCCCATTGAGTAATCTTTTGGCTTCGAAGGCAAGTAGGTTGTCGAGACAGTCCCTAGCAATAGCTCTAGCCCTAGACACACCAGGATTTCCTCGTGAGGCCCCATCAAAATTAACTTTGGTCCAGTTCTCATCTGGTGGTTCCCATTTAACTCCATCTTTCTTGAATTGAGGCTTGGGTTTTGAATATTCTCCCCAAGACTTGATTTTGATGCTAGGCCATTTTTTTTGGGTCCGTCTATCAGAATTTATGAAGGGGAACTTTATGGATTTCTAATTGACTAAAGTGGTCATGATTTCTTCTATTGAAGAATTTATCCTCAATATGATCCTTGAGAGATTTTCCTTTTGTTCCCTATAAATTTTGCGGTTTCTCTCTTTCCAAATCTCCCACAAAAAGACTAAGGGACAGATCTCCCAGAATGAATCTAGGTGGGATTTGTGTGGTTTAGAGGGTCATCTAATCAAGATTTCATGGAGAGTGTTTTGTGATGGACCCTGCCAACCAAGTTTTTGTTGGATCATTTCCCAGCATGATCTGGCCAGTTTATGATTAACCAAAAGGTGATCAACATCCTCTTCTTCTTCTTCTTCACACATCAAACATTTAGTAGGGCCCACCATTCCTAATCTTTTTCATCTCTCACCTATCAGAATTCTTCCCCTGGTGGCCAGCCATGTGAAGACCCCCGCCTTGGGTAGGCAATGATTACTCCAAAATAAATTTATCGGCCATTGCTCTTCCCTGTCTGCACATTCTAGGATTTGGTAGCCCAATTTCACAGAGTATTCCCCTTGCTTAGCCGCACACCGCATTACACTATCTTATTCTTCTGTTGTGATGAGAGTGTGTCTGTCCTTCAATATTTCTGTCATACTCATTTTCTGCTGGTCTGAGATGTTTTCCCGTTCCACTGATTTCTATCTCCACTCTCTGCCATGTTCTTCCTCATATGGTTCTATATAATCAGAGATATGTTCTCCCCACTTGCTGATAAAGTAATTGCAAAGGTCGTGTAGAACACCATTGTTCTTTAAGGTTGGGAGACCAGACCAAGAATCATCCCAAAATTTTGCAAGTTGGTCGTTGCTCACATTCCAAGAAATGTGGTCAATGATGATCGATCTACATGAGAGTAGAAAATTCCACATAGCTGATCCCCGGGGTGGATTTCTAATTTTTAGGATGTGGTTATTCTCTTGGGTGTCTATATATTTTGCTTTAAGTATGCGCACCCACATGTTGTTGGGTTTTTTCTAAATGTCCCATATTAGCTTGGCGCCTAGTGAAGTGTTCATCAACTGTCGGTCTCTAATTCTAGCTCCTCCATCAATTTTGGATTTGCAGACTTTATCCCATGTGAGTAGGGGAATCTTTTCCTCCTACCCAGAGCCATTCTAGAAGAATTTTCTCATACCTTTTCCAATTTTGTTTATGATAGCTTTGGGGATTCTGAGACAAAACATGGGAAAAACCAGCATTGCTGAGATGACTGATTTAAGCATCAGGATTCGGCTAGCTGAGGAAAGCCACTTTCCTTTCCAGCCAGACATCTTATTGGATATTGCTACTTTTAAATCAGTCCAGATTTCTGATTTACCCATACCTTCAAAAAGGGGGATCCCAAGATATTTGGATGGGAGATTGCCTTTTCTCATGCCAATCACATTGCATATCTCTCATTGGCATTGAAAGGATATGTTGAAGAAGTATATTTTAGATTTGAGCCAATTTACCTGTTGTCCCAAGGTAGCAGTGTATAAGTCCAGAGTGGATTTCATTACTCAGGCTTCTCTACATGATGCTTCCCCACTGAAAAAGGTGTCATCCACGAATCACAAGTGTGAAAGGGTTGGTTCTCTAGTAGCCACCTTAATTCCTGTCCATGTTCCTGTGTTTCTTTTTTCCTTAATTAGTCTTCCAAGGGTCTCTGTCATAATGATAAATATGAAGGGGGATAGAGGGTCCCCTTGTCTGATTCCTTTGCGGGTTTCAAAGAATTCTTGTGGGCTGCCATTTACTAGAATATATAGCCAAATGTTGTTGAGACAACCATCTATCCAGTAAACCCATTCCTTAGAGAAGCCGAATTTCCTCAAGATTTTGAGCAAAAACATCCTATCAACTTCATCATATGATTTCCTGATGTCAAGTTTTATCATCATTCTATCCATTTTGGCCTTTCTGACAGTGTGAATAGCCTCATGAGCCACTATGATTCCTTCATAAATTGATCTGTTAGGAGTGAAGCCACTTTGTTCTTCGTAAATAACTGTGTCCATAATGGTTTTTAATCTGTTTGCCATGGTTTTGGAAATGATTTTGTCTAGGACATTGCAAAGATCAATTGGCCTAAAGTCTCCAAAATCAGAGACATCTAATTTTTTGGGGATTAAAGCGATGAGAGTATTGTTCAAGTCTTTCATAATGAATTTTCCTTTGCAAGCCTCCTCTACCACTTCCCAGATTTCCTGTCCAATGAGACCCCAAAAGTGTTGGAAGAATAGGGCCTTATTGCCCCCCATTCCAAATAGAGCATTCTTGATTTCTCCCAAAGTGGTGGGTTTCATGAGAAAGTCATTTTGGGCTAAGGTGATACAATTTGGAATTGAGTTGAAAACTTCTTCTGATTGGTTTATTTCCTGTCGATTTGTGCAAAATATATTGGAGAAATATCTCACTACCTCCTCCTTAATGTCCTGTTCCTCTTCTAAGACTGAACCTTGCTAGCTTTTGATGGAAAAAATCTTATTTCCTACTCTTTTAATCTTGGTGGAGTTATGAAAGAATTTTGTATTTTGATCTCCATCCTTGAGCCACGGCTCTCTTGATTTTTGTCTCCAAAATATCTCCTCTCTAGCTAGGATTTCTTCATATTCCTTTTTTAAGACCTGTTCTTTGAGGAATTCAGTGTTGGTCATGCCCTGGCTGATGATCTGCTCGTTTAAAGCCTTTAGTTCCTCTTCAAGTTTGAATTTCTCCACAAAGATATTTTTGAAGCACTCCTGATTCCATACTTTAGGCTTTTCTTTGATGAAATGGAGTTTTTTGCTGAAAAGGAAAGCTTTATTTCCTACCCTGTGAGAGGCCCCTTCCCACCATTGCTTCATCAAAATGTCAAACCCTTCAGCTCTAAGCCACATGGCTTCAGATTTGAAGGGGCATCTTTCAAGTGCCATGTCGTCCTAAATTCTTAGGCCTATGAGGTAGTGATCTGAGCCTGTAATAGGGAGAATCTCAGCTTTGGAAATCCATTCTGTGGTTGCCCAGTCTCCACCAATGAAGAATTTTTCCAGCTTTTCACCTATGTTGTTGAAGTCTAGTCTATGGTTGGTCCAAGTGAAGTTTCCCCCTTTGAGGTCCACCTCCATGAGCCCATTTTCCTGAATGAAATTATTAAAATCTATCTGACTTTGCCCTGCCCATCCTCGTTCGCCTTTTTTTGTGTTCTGGACAGAGAATTGCATTGAAATCCCCTCCCACAATGAAAATTTCATTCAGGGAGACCTTAAGTATATTGGTGATTTCTTTCCAGAGCGTGAGCTTGAGAGCAATGTTGTTGGGGCCGTAGATATTGATAATTTTAATCCTTTTGAGGAGCTGCTTTTGAGTATGCCTTTGCCCACACCCAGGACATGTTGTGATGGATGATCGCCACTTTCATTGATTCTTCTTTCCCTATGATCCCCAGCCCCCAGATGCTCCTTTGGCCTCAACAAAAAAACATTTCCATCTTGGAAATTTAGCTGCAAACTGTTTGTTGTCCTCTTGTTTAAGTTTGGTTTCTTGGATGAAAACAATTTCAAGTTTTGCCTGATCAAAACAACGCTTGATCAGTTGACATTTTTCAGAGGCATTGTAGCCACTGACATTCCAGGATAAGATTTTCATTTTTCCCAGGAAAAGGCATTTCCTTTTCCTAATCTCAAATTGTGTTGGCCATTCGCATTTCTAGCCTTGGAAAGCCTCATCTTGAGGGTGCTTGCTCCCCTCTTCTTCTTTTCTCCTAGAATAACCTTGTCTAAGGATGAATCTGATTTCTCTAGAGTTATGATCTCTATGACATCTAGTTGCTCAGAGAGTCCCAAAAAATCCTCTGTGTCTACCTCATCATCATCTCTGTTGTCATAGATGGCCAGATTATTATCTCCAATGTCTCTGACTCCCTCAAAAGAATCACCAAGATTCCTGATTGGTGAAATGGGAATGTCTTTAATTAGGGTTCTCATGTTGTCTATCCATGTGGTTGGGACATAATCCTTATCTTCATCCGATCTTAAAGCCAATAAATTTTCACTAGGTTTGGGGTCCCTGTTTGAGCCTTGAGGCATTACGACTGGTTTTAGCAATGTCCCCAGAGTTCCTTCTAGACTATTTTCCTTTGAGAGGTGAGGTTTATCCTTATCGATAGAAAGGGCCAAGTTCCTATTATACATAGTGTCATCTTTGCTATTTTCTATTCCCCTCATCCTGTGTGTGAGTTGATCTTCCTTATTCTTGGTCTTTTTGTTGACTCTATTCTGAGATTGTGTGGACTGTTCTCTTAGAGGGGATTTTGTCAGAACAACATTACCCATGCTAGCCTTGGGAGGGGAATCTTGCAGGCTTGGGATGTGGATGATTTCCACCATGTTGGTGACCAATAGATTGGTGGAATAATCTTCATAGATCAAAATACCCATGCTCGTTCCCGCATCCTTAGTTATTTTTGAATATTTATTTGTGTTGGGAGCATTGATTGCTCCAATGATAGAAGTTGTCATGCCTGGTTCTCTTTCACTAAGGAGTTCTTCCCAGATAATGCAGAGCCATTTTCCCTTGCTCATGTCTCTAATGACATTGATCTCTTCATCTTCCTGGCTAGTTCTTTCAATCAGTTGTTTCCATGTCCCCTTGCTCGATCTAAGCTCGATGAATTCTGGAAGGGGGCTCGCTTCATTCCACAAGATAAGGATCTTGGAGTAAGTAGACAAAAAATTTTTTTTTAAAGCCTCCCCCAATCTAAAAATTTTCCCAATGTGTTGCCCATCATGGTTAGGGTTTCTATATTCTAGTATTCTTGTGGGAGATTTTTGAGATTTATCCACACAAGGATGTCAACCAAGATTTGGCAAGACAGGTCAAAATTTGGCATCCAATCTTTAATGAAAATACCTAAACCTTCCAATTAAGTGTGGGATGGATTGGATGACCTCCAATTTATTTTTGTGAGTGGGACATGTCACCAAATAAAAGCTGTTCTGGAGGGTTTTCAATGTGCTGTCGGGGCTAACAGTGCGAAACACCCATCCCTTGATTTTTTTCATAAGCCGGTCAGGAGCCCGACCATTTTAAAAAGAAAGCTTTACTTCTTAAGAAATTAGAATTGTTAATCCACTACCTATTCTGAATGAGTAAGAATGGTGTTTCTGTGGGAGGTTTGATATTGTTTACCTCTTTATCTCTGTAATTTTGATCTGTCATTTTGGGCCTCCACAGTTGTTTCTCAATATCTTTGAATCTTGTTGGAGCCACCTGGGGTTTTCCTCTGCCCAGGTTGATTCTAAATGAGGACCGATTTCCCGCCTGAAAGCTACCTGGATACTGCCAAGCTCTGAAGGTTTGAAGTTGGGTTCGATTGGGAGGCTATTGTGATATCTGATTGAAAGGTCATCTTCTGAAAGGTTGCCACTGGTAATCAAAACCAGAGTGGCATTTGAAAACCCTGTTCGGGAAATTTGACCATTGTCTTCCGCACTCCATCAACTTTTTCAAATTCAGAGACATCCCATTATTACCTTCTTCTTGTGTACGCTTTAAAATCCCATCTAACTTGTGATTAATAAATGAATAGGCCTTTATTTTTAGGAAAAAAATAGGGAATTCATTTTGAAACAAGATGATCAATCATGTAGAGTCACTTATACTTTATGCACAGACCATAAATGGGATTAGATTTATCCACACGTCCCTCTTCCTTGTGATATTTTTAGATTTGGAAAAAATAACTTGGTGATGCCACGAGTTGTTTGTACTTTGCACGCTCATCTGAATACTTTCTATTGTCAATTGATGATTGGGGATTTATTACAGAATCCTTCCTCTAAATGTAATCTGCAGTGAATATCCGTACCCCACTTGGAATTTTGGCAGTCACCAATGCTAATAAATTTTGAATCATGTCTCAATGGATGTTTGCATTAATTATTCCATCTTCACATCAAAGTATAATTGCACAATTTGCACTTGATCTCAGGGAATAATGACACTTTGTGGCATATGATGTCAGCTTAGTACTAAGTGAGCTTTTTTTCTTGTTGTAGTTATAGTGATGTACCAATGTATTACTCATGCTTGATATTTCTACATCAAACATTACTTTTTGCTTTGTCTAAATCCACCAACCTATGTAATTCATAAAGTTCATATGGAATTGCAGTTGGCTGATTAAACATTATATCAGCACCATTGCACCCCAAGTTGGACAAGTGATCAGCAACCTGGTTACCTTCCCCAAGGAATGGAATAAGAGTATGCGAGGAAATCTATCTAAGATATGCTAGATTTGCTTCAATATATATTCTAGTTTCCAATTGTGGGACTCTCTTTTAATGCAAGCATTTATGACTACCATCGAATCACCTTCTACACGAATGTCTGTGAACCCACATTATTTGGCCAGAATAAGTCCCGCAATAAATGCATGTGCTTTTGCTATGTTATTTGACCCTGGAGGTAATGGTAAAGCGATACATGCCAATAAACTTCCCTGTGAGTTCCCAACACATGCACCCAATCCTGATATTCCAGGGTTTCCATGTGAGGCTCCATCAAAATTCATTTTCACTACCTGCTATTTTGGAGGGAGCCACCTGATAGTTGATCGATCTACTTGCCCTGAAACATTTTTTGAGTCTCTCCATCCCACTGGTATGGCAATTTTTCCTAGTTTCTCAGTAGTACTCCATCCAATGATGTCAATATAGGATTATAACCATGTATCGATATATACTAGCATTCACTAATTCTAAGATTGACTTCTTAATGCCTTCCAATACTATTTCCAAAGTTGTTGGTTCATTTCTAAAAATCCTTTTATTGCACTCCCACAAAATATTACACAACTAAAGTTGGGGTGCACTTCCAAATGTTAGCAAAAAGCGAGTCATGATGTAGGTCTAGCCAAGATTGAAATAAATCCCACAACTTGTTGGGTAAGAGAGTGAAAAAATAGAGTTTGTTGAGGACAAAGGACCAACATTCTTGTGCAAAATGACATTGTAGTAGCAAGTGGTCTACCGTCTCAATATGCTCACCACATAATGTACATTTAAAGGCTTGTGTGATGTGATATTTTTCCAATCGATCACTAGTAAGAATCCTGGTTTTTAATGCAAGCCATGCAAAGCACCCAGCCTTAGGAAGGACAACATGGTTCCAATAGAAATAGTAAGCATGGGAAGGGACCTTATCTAAATCTGCATTCTGGAGAATTCTATAGTCATCTTTAATAGAGTGTTACCCGTTCTTTGCAGGGGCCCAGATTAACTTATCTTCTTTGTCTGAAAGAAATAGTTGCCTAGATGCAAGTATATTGCAAAATATGTCGGTATTTTAGCTTGAGAGATTCAACTCTTCAGTATCCTTCCATACAACTATACCTTAAAATATGTAAATAGCTGATACATAATTTATGAGGGAAATACCCCATTCATTTTCTGACGAGGTTATGATGTCTTGAGGAATCAATAGTGATAACAAGATAGGTAGTCCACTCCACAAATCTCTCCAGAATTTAACACTAGATGCAATGTTCACCTCCCATGACACATAGTTGTACACCACTTCTCTTGCCGACATCATGAAATTCCAAATTACAGACCCTTTGGGTGGTTCAGCAATAGAAAGAACTCATGTAGGATTATTGTTATCTAAGTACTTGTGCTGCATAATTTGGCACTATTTATTGTGGGGTTTAGTATACATTTTTCACACTAGCTTTCCCCCAAATTCTCTATTCCAGTTTCTCAAATCATAGACTCCTGCCCTTATAGTATTGGACCTTGTGCCATATCCTTTAGCGATATGAGTGGGATCTTCTTCTCATTGTTCTTATTCCCTGTCCACAAAAAGCCTCTAATTAATTTCTGGATTTGCTGGATAATTAAGGATGGCACTTTTAGAACAACTAAGTAATAATTAGGGATTGTCAATAGGACAGATTTTATGAGTATAATTCTTCCCGATAAAGATAGCCACCTAGATTTCCAAGCCACAACTCTGTTCTTAATTCTTTCAATGACCGAAGACCAATAGCCTGGTTTATTTTCTCCCACAAAAATAGAATACCAAGATACATTGAAGGCAGGATGTCAAACAAAAATTTTAGGATTCAAACAATTCTATTTGTAATGATCCGATTGGTGTTGAGCAGATAAATTTGTGATTTTTGAGCATTTAATTTCTGACCAGATATTGCATAATTTTATCTTTCTAGCTTCTTTTACTTGGGATTTTCTAAACAATAATGTATCATCTGCAAATAAGGAGTGAGCAACTGAGATGTTTGTACCTCCAATCTGAGCACCAATCCATAACTCCAATGTGTGTTGTCTCTTGATTATTCTTCTAAGTGCTTCTGCTATTATTATGAATAAAATGGGGGATAATGGGTCACCCTTCCTAATCCCCCAAGGAGAAGAGAAAAATCTTGCTGATGCTCCATTTATAATAACCAAAAACCATGCACCTGAAATACATGCTCTAATCCATTTACACCATTATTTTGAAAATCCAAATTTGTGTAGCACTTGAAAAAGAAAATCCCAACACACTCTATCATATGCCTTCATCATGTCTAATTTGATGACAAAATTAGAAGACTGGTCTTCATTAATAGAATGGAGGACTTCATGAGCAACAAAAGAACCTTCCATAGTTTCACGTCCTGGTACAAAGCCCCCCTTCTCTTGAGAGATAATAGATGGGATGAGATGTTGAATTTTCATATATATAGCTTTGGTTATGATCTTATAGGTTGTGTTGCATAGCGATATAAGACGAAAATATGCAAATTTTTTTGGTTCTTTCACCTTTGGAATGATGGCAATGTTTGTAGTATTAAAATATTTCATCATAGCCTTGATTTTTTTTTGATTCTTCAATGAATTCCAGCAACTCCCAGCCAATAACATCCCAACATGCCTGAAAGAAAAATGTTGTGTACCCATCGGGACCTGGTTCTTTGTCTGGAGGCAATGAAAAGACCACATGACAAAGTTCCTGAATAGTAAAAGAAGCCATTAGAATGTCATTATCTTGTTGTGATACTAAATCTGGGATAGCCTCAAGCATTTCATCTAGGTGCTCTTATGATGGTGAGGGTCCCTGGATAGGAGCAAGGAGGTTCTTGAAAAAATTAACCCCCTCTTGTTGAATTTATTGAGCATTAGTTAACACCTTACCAATTGTAATTTCTGAAATGGAGAAGATTGTGCTAGCTGCTCGTTTCTTCTTAGCCAAAGTGTGGAAGAATTTTATTTTCTTATCACCTTCTCGTAGCCACAACTCTCGTGATTTTTGCCTCCAATATTCCTCCTCCCGACTACAAAGTTCATCCCATTCCTGTTGAAGCTCTTTCTACTTATAATAAGTGCCATTATCCATACCTTGTTGGATACTATGCTCATATATGTCTGCTAGCTGCTGTTTAACCTTGTCTTTTTGCTGGAATATATTTTTGAATACCTGTTCATTCCATTTTTTAATATGACCTTTAATATGTTTAAGCTTCATAGAAAATTGGTGCATTTTTTATCCATCCACATATGGAGAGCTCACCCACCATTATTTTAGCAAAGGGAGGAAATGTATTATAATGATATATATTATAATTATAATAATGCATGATGTAGTACTCAATTCTAATTTCTATGATGTTTTAGGATGATTGGATATGCACATGTATCTTCCTTGTTTATTAACTAACTTGCACCCTCTAGGCATGAAAGGTGAGCCATAGTTATGGGCAGATATTACTATCATAATGGAGGATGAAGTCAAAGACTACAATCAATGAGCCTTTCTGAAACATGATATTTTCATCCCACTACTTCCACGCATGGTTCAAACAGATATATTATGATTGGGAGTAATCATCCAACCAAATAATAGTCTTGTTCCTACATGACTGCATGATCCATGATGGGATATTGAATTCTATTTAAAGCTCCGTGTTTCCAGTTCTTTTCAAGAAATTTTTCTATTTTAGAATAGGTTAGTTCTTTTTAGAAGATGACAATTGTGAATAAGGCTTGAATAACATTTGTTACTATCGCTCTAAAGATTTTCCTATAAATTGGTGCAGGAACACCAAGGGTGGTCAGTAAGACTCCATTCAAAAGTTCACTCAAGAAGAGTATGTAGATAGCCACAAGACCCCATGGGTCTTGGATGATTAAGTTGTAATAAGAGGACATTGTAATAAGTCCAATTTTGGACCAAAATGTCATTTAGGGACATTTAGGGCCAATAGGCCTAAATGATGTAATTCTTTACAAAGGATGTCCTAAAGGTTAGAAGACCATATTTGGGTTCATTTTAGCATGCAAGGGCCCAATTTGGTGATTTTGAAGTCATAGGTAGGATAGAAATTCAATAGGAGTTGGAATGCAAAAAGTTTCACGGTTGTTGAAAAGTTGTTAAAAGCAACTTTTGCATCTTTTATACAAAAATACAAATTTGTTGCATTTTTGGTTTCCAATGGTCAACCAATTCAAAAAGTGGTTGAGGAGGTTGGGAAATGAATTTTTAAGCCCTTTGGATTGATGATGTATGGTTAGTGAAGTTTTGGCATCTTGAAGAATAATATATTTTGAGTTTTTCCATTTCATTTCTTGTTGTGTATGCTTGGCACACGTGGGATTAAATTGACATTGAATGTTTTTGTTCATTTAATAGTGGATGAATGAATTAACTCTCATTTTCCACTGGTTTGATGAATTTTGGTGAAGTTTAGTTCAAGTTACATCAAATTTCTTATGACTAGTATGTGGTTGCTTAGGGTTTCCCAAACAAATGCCTCTAACTTGAGATTTCATCGTGGAAAATATATGGCCCTTGGTGAAATCCAAGTTCAGAGGATGTGTTGTAATATTATGTTGGTTTCACGTAGGAAGGATAAGGGAGCAAAGAGTAAATTGATGCCCTAGTTGTGCATCTCTATGTGGTTGACCTAGAACAATCTGCAAATTGTGTTGCAGAAGGAAGGGTGGAATGGTTGATGGAAATCTAATGGTGGAACTGATGTTGTATGGGATCCCTCGAGGTGCTTGAAATGGTGAAGGTAATGGGTTAGTGTATCTGAGGGTGGTTGCTTTGTAACCCATCCCTAATTAGGCCTAGGGACCTAATTAGCCCCATGAGAGATAATGCCCTTTCTTTGTGAGTTAGGGGTTAGGAGTTAGGAGTTTGATATAAGGCCCAAAAGGGTATCTAAAAAGGTGACTTTTAGTGGAGGTCCTTTGGGGAATTTAGGATTTCAGCCCTGAAAACTGGTCAGATAGACCTAGTAGCCATTAGGCCTCTCAAATAGGACTGTTGGACTTTGTTTTGACCCTAACCAAATTCTGAGGGATTCATTATCTGAAATGTGTTGTATTGTGCGTAAGAGGAGTATGGGATTCCATTCCACCCATTGATATTCCAAATCCTAATGATTTGTAGTTGCCACCTAATCATAAGGGGTTTAGGCTTAATGAGAAATTTGGCTTAAGGGGTTTGATCCTTGGGGAAGAGATTTTTGATTGTAGAAGGGATGCTAGAGGCCCTTATAGGATTCTTAGAGTCTGTCTCAAGGTTTCCTAAAATTCACTCATCACCTAGGACTTGGTGAGAAAGGAGAAAGTTGTGGTTTGTTTCCTATTCTAAAAGGTTGGAGATTTTTTGTTCAACATCTATCCCCATCATATTAGTATCAAATCTTAGAGGATAGGTAACTTGAGTGGTGTGACTCTAGTACATGTTAGCAGAGGAAGAAGAGTATTTCCTAGGGGAAGAAGAGGAATTCCTAGAGGAAGAAGAGGACTTCCTAGGAGGTAAAATCATGCCTCCTAAAAGCATGTCTCGGGATGCTATCAAAAGGATGATAGAAGAAGTGATAGAAGAGAATCTTGGTGAGTTGAATAGAGATAGAGGAAAGGAAAGAGAGGTCAGAGGTGACTCTGATGATGAAGCAACAAGGGAGGAAGAATGCCCTGCACAAGCGTTGATTTGGGGGAAGGACAAAGGGCTCTTATTGATGCCTTGAAGTCAGTGAATGGGGAAGCCATAAATAGGCTACCCATGTGTAGTGGAAGCATGAATAGTGAATAAGTAATTGAGTGGATTGAGACTCTAAGTAGCTAGTTTGAAATCAAGAAGGCCCATGAGGAAAAGAGGGTCAAACTGACCAAAGCAAAGTTGAAGGGATTTTCTCTCTCTTGGTGGAATTATGTACAAGGAGAGAGGGTAAAGGAAGGAAGGAATATGATAACCTATTGGGAGAGGATGAAGGCACATGTATAGGAAACAATAGAAACTCAGACATAAGGACTTGGATATAAATGCACACATAGAGGAATTCCATAATCTAAGTCTCAGAGAAAAGAGACAAGAGGAGGAGCAAGAGAAATTGGCCAGGTATATGAATGGCCTAAGGATGAGTATACAAGATGAGATAAGCATCGTGGAACCAAACATAGTGAGTTACTATTTTTAGTTGGCCCCAAGGGAAGAGGAGAAGTTGATAAGAAAAGGAGAACGAAACAATAGAAGAAGATGTGGAAGAAGTTTCAGAGGAAAAGGTAGCTTTGGAGGCAGAGGAAAAGGCCAAGGGCCTCAAAGAGAGTCTAACCCAAGAGAGAGGATGGGGGAATCAAGTAGCAAAGGAGTCTATAGAGGTAGGGGACCAAATGGAGGTAGGTATAATGGACCAGGAAGAGGATCCAAGTTCTCTGGAATGAAGTTCTACACCTGTGGTAAGATTGGGCATCCTACTTACAGGTGTCCACAAAAGGATTCAACTTCTCAAGAAAATGATAGGAGAAATGCATTGGTGCATGATGATGTAGGGAGCATGAATTCACTTGAGGTGCAATTAGCTTCATAGGTTGGACAATAAGAATAACCCTGCTCTAGGAACCTTTCAAGGAACCCCCGCAAAGGAGAGCATTATTCAAAATCAAATACAAAATACAAGGTAAGGCCTGCAAAGTTATCATAGATTCTAGTTCTACTAATAACATAGTGTCATTGGAGGCCACAGAAAAGTTAAAGTTGGAGAGAGTGCCCCATAGTTTTCCATGCAAAGTGTCTTGGCAAAATAAGGGACATCATGTGTTAGTGAATGAACAAGCATGTGTAGAGTTTAGTGTTAGGAATAAGGTGTCTCAACCTTGGATAATTCCTATTCTTATTATTTGTTTTGTAAAATGTATTTCTTGCAAATAATGTAATTAAGTGTGAGTGTACATGTCTAGTTGGCATGTTGATGTGTCACTCCACTTGATGTGTTAGCATCTTGAATTGTGTGTAAGGAGATCATGGCTGAAACGGTTATGATAGATTCCTATGACACGTAAGAGCTATTTCTAGAAGATTTAATGACGGGTGAAGACATGAAATGACATGTGGCAATTAATAAAGTTGAGTACTTTACACTCTTCCACAATCGTGGGGTTCAGGGCATCGGCCGAAAAAAAAATTTGGGTTCCTATTTTCTCAGAGAATGGTAAAACCCTAATACGACTATCTTTGGAAGTTGCCCTAAAAAGGAAAGTGCATGATATAAGCATTTTTTAGGGTTACAGAGGGATATAGGAAAAGAGTGTATTGTTGGTATGATCTGGTGCTACTGGATTTGTCTTTGGAGTGTCGATAGTCTCTTGAAAGAACTTGCATTGCAAGTGTGTTGTAACCGTTGTGTTGAAGATAATACATTGTGCAGGTTTTGGAGTGCTGGGGTTTTTTACCAAAAGGTTTTCCCTAGGGTAAATCATTGTGTCATTCTCTATTTTTCTGTATGCATGGTATATGGCTGCAATATCATTGTTAAAGTAGTTAACGAATCTGAAATTGTAAGGATTTAAAAAGAATTTACACAATACTTTCCTTCAGAGATTAGTGTAGGAAGTTGTTACCGCACCTGAGTTTCCTTACATTTAGCATTGGGGGGTATAAGGATAAGATTATATGTGATATACTCCCCATGGATGCTTTCCATCTCCTCCTTGGCAGACCTTGGCAATTTGACAAGAAAGCACACTTGGATGGAGGGAAGAATTCATATTATTTTCAGAAGGATGGAGTGACTTTCAAGATTCAGTCACTGTTAGAGGATGATAGTTCAAAACACATGGGTGACAATATAATGATGGTAGTTGATAAGGAGTTCTTGGAGACTCTAAAAGAGGAAGGCATATGTTTTTCCTTGGTCTTTAAGCCTAAGGAATAAATAAGGAAAGATGCCAGTGATGTGGGTCCTAAGGAGGTTAGGGAGTTACTATAGAAGTATAAGGATGCTATTGTAGGAGATGTACCAGATTCTCTACCCCTTGTTAGAGGTATTAGCCACCAAATAGACCTCATACCTAGTGTAGTAATCCCCAATAAAGATGCATACAAGATGATCCCACAACAAAATGAATAGGTAGCAAGACATATCCAAGAGTTGCCTGAGAAAGGCCTGATACGGAAGAGTCTTAGCCCCTATGTTGTGCCCACTGTCTTATCCCCTAAAAAGGATGGGAAGTGGAGCTTATGTACTTATTCTAGGTAAATCAATAGGATAACCATTAGGTATAGGATTTCTATCCATAGAATGGAGGATTTGATGAATTTTTTAGGGAGAGCCTCGTATTTTTCCAAGGTTGACTTAAAAAGTGGATACCACTAGATTAGAGTGAGAGAGGGAGATGAGTGGAAGGTAACATTTAAAACTAATGAGGGACTCTATGAATGGTGTGTGATTCCATTTGGCCTTTCCAATTCCCCTAGTACATTTATGAGACTAATGAATGAAGTTTTGCAGGACTTCATAGGAAAGTTTGTGGTGGTATATCTTGATCTTGTTCACCTAGATGTGGTGATAAAGAGACTGCATGAGAAGAAGTTGCAAATAAATATTGAGAAGAGTGAGTTAATGAAGAAAGAGTTGGTTTACTTGGGCTTTTTGATCTCCAAGGGAGACTTGAAAATGGATCCTTCAAAAGTAGAGGCTATTTTGAATTGGCCTACACCTAAGACTGTAGGAGAGGTGAGAAGTTTTCATGACTTAGCCAAATTTTATAGGAAGTTTATAAACAATTTCAGTGAGATATGTGCACCAATTTTGGAGACCATTAAAGGTGGTAGGAATGTGAATTTTGTGTGGACCCAAGGAGCATATCAGAGTTTTGAATACCACAAGAAGAGAGTACCAATGTATCTTATCCTTGTACTTCCTGATTTCAACAAGGTTTTCACTATAGAGCGTGATGCAAGTGGGGTGGCTATTGGAGTAGTGTTAAGCCAAGAGGGAAAATAAGTAGCTTTATTTAGTGAGAAGTTGAATAAAACCAAGGAGAAGTATTCAAAATATGACTTAGAAACACATGCCCTGGTACAAGCCCTAAAGAAATGAAGGCACTATTTGCTTCCTAAAGAAATTATTATTTTCACTGACAATCATGCTTTAAGTTTTCTGAATGGACAAGATAAATTGACCCACATGCACATAAAATGGGTGGAGAGCATACAAACCTTCAACTTTACCATAAAGCACAAAAAGGGGTAAGTAAACAAAGTTGCAGATGCCTTGAACACGAGGGTCCTAACTGTTCAAGAAATTTAGTTGTAGAGTGTCAGAATTGAAGCACTCAAGGACATGTATCAAACAGATGAAGAATTTAAAGGAGCCTATAAGGTTTTCAAAAAGTTTGAAAATTCCTTTAATTCAAATTTCTCTAATTTCATATTGTGGGATGGTTTGTTGTTTAAGGGATGCCAACTCTGCATACCCAAGTGCTCCAAGAAAAATACTATTATCAGGGAGAAACACAGTGGTGGTCTTGGGGGTCACTTTGGACTCAACAAGACATTGGATTTAGTAAGAATATTATAATTATGGCCCAAGTTACAAAGTGATGTCAGAAAGGTGGTGGAATCTTGTCCCATATGTCAAAGGGTAAATGGTGTTTCAACCAATGCAGGCCTATGTCAACCCTTACCTGTTCCAAACAAACCTTGGGAGAGCTTGAGCATGGACTTTTTCTTGGGATTACCAAGGACAAGAGAAGGGTTTGATAGCATTTTTGTTGTGGTAGATAGATTTAGCAAGATGACCCATTTTATTCCCTGTAAGACAACTATGATACTAGTTATATTGCAGGCATATTCTTCAAGGAGATAGTCAGAATTCATGGTCTACCCCTGAACATTGTGACAGATAGGGATTCAAATTTTTTGGGTCACTTCTAGAGGACCCTATGTAAGAAATTGGAGACTCAATTTTCCTATAGTTTTTCCTACCATCCCCCAACAGATGGACATACTAAAGTGGTCAATAAATCACTAGGAAACCTCTTGAGGTGTCTAACAAAGGAACATGGCCAGGTTTGGGACATGGTGATCCTTCAAGAAGAGTTTGCATACAATGACTCCACACATAGAAGTGTAGGGAGAAATCCTTTTGAAATAATTTATGGGAGTCATCTGAGAGGTTTCATGGAATTGAGAAATTTGCAAGGAGTGGAAAATGAGAGTGGCAATGTAGAGGAGTTTGCTTAAGCAATGAAGGAGATAAATGACCAACTCAGAGATTCACTTCATCAAAGTGCCCAAAAGACAAAGGCAAGAGTGGATAAAAAAAGAAGGGTTGTCCAATTTTTGGTAGGGGATCTTGTTATGGTCCATCTAAACAAGGACAAGTTTCCAAAAGGAAGCTACAACAAACTAAAGATGAGAAAGATAGGTCCCTGTAAGGTGATCAGTAAGTATGGATCCAATGCCTACAAGATAGAGTTGACACTAGATATATCCCTGTCTCCCATCTTCAATGTTGCAGATTCAACACTTTCTAAAGGGACAATGCAGGCAACAGATGATAATGCAGAGATTGACAAAGAGTAGGAAGATTGGGTTGCAGATTTGCCTACTACTTCTAATCCCATCATGAAGTGCATTCTAAATAGTAGGGAATCCAAGAGCAAGGCACAAGGTGTACTTTGGACATCTTTTCAAGTGGAATGATCTACCAGCATCAGAAGCCACTTGGATGTTGGAAGAAGACATCAAGTGTAGAGGAGGTGACTTGGAACAGTTAGTCTCTAAGAGAACTTGAGACTTTTCTATCGAGGGGAGTATGGTGCATGAGCACCAAGGGTGGCCAGTAAGACTCCATTTAGAAGGTCACTCAAGAAGAGTATGTATATAGGCACAAGACCCCATGGGTCTTGGATGATTAAGTTGTATTAAGAGGACATTGCAATAAGTCCAATTTTGGACCAAAATATCATTTAGGGACATTTGGGGCCAATAGGCCTAAATGATGTAATTCTTTCCAAAGGGTGTCCTAATGGTTGTAAGACCATATTTGGGTTCATGTTAGCATGTAAGGGCCTAATTTGGTGATTTTGAAGTCATAGGTAGTCTAGAAATTCAATAGGAGTTGAAATGCAAAAAGTTACATTGTTGTTGAAAAGTTGTCAAGAGCAACTTTTGCATCTTTTATGCAAAACTGCAAATTTGTTGCATTTTTAGCTTCCAAAAGTAGTCAAACAATTCAAAAAGTGGTTGAGGAGGTTGGGAAATGACTTTTAAAGCCCTTTGGATCGAATATGTATGTTTGGTGAAGTTTTGGCATTTTGAAGAATAATATATTCTGAGTTTTTCCTGTTTATTTCTTGTTTTGTACAATTGGCATGCGTGGGATTGAATTGACATTGAAGTTTTTTTGTTCATGTAATGGTGGAGGAATGAATTAAATCTCTATTTCCACTATTTTGATTGATTTTGGTGAAGTTTAGTTCAAGTTACATAAAATTTCCTATGACTGGTCCGTGACAGAGGGGTTACTTAGGGTTTCCCAAATAAATGCCTATAACTTGAGATTTCACTGTGGAAAATCTATGGCCCTTGGTAAAATCGAAGTTTAGAGGATGTGTTGTAAGATTATTTTGGTTTCATTCAGGAAGGATAAGGGAGTAGACAGGAAATTGATGCCCTAGTTGAGCATCTCTATGTGCTCGACCTAGAAACATCTGCAAATTGTGTTGCAGAAGGAAGGGTGGAATGATTTCAGGAAATTTAATGGTGGAACTGATGTTGCATGGGATTCCTCAAGGTGTTTGAAATGGTGAAGGTGATGGGTTAGTGTATCTAAGGGTGGTTGCTTTGTAAAACAATCCTAATTAGGCCTAGGGACCTAGTTAACTCTAAGAGAGATAGTGCCCTTGCTTTGCAAGTTGGGAGTTAGGAGTTTGGGGTTTGATAGAAGACCCAAAAGGGTATCTAAAAATGTGACATGTTATGGAGGTACTTTGGGGAATTCAGTATTTTCCCTGAAAATATGTCAGATAGACCTAGTAGCCACTAGGCCTCTCAAATAGGACTATTGGACTTTTTGTTGACCCTAACCAAAATCTGAGGGATTCATTATCTGAAATGTGTTGTATTATGCCTAAGAGGAGTATGGGATTCCATTCCACCCATTGATATTACAAATCCTAATGATTTGTAGTTGTCACCTAATCACAAGGGGATTAGGCTTAATAAGAAGTTTGGCTTAAGGGGTGTGATCCTTGGGGAAGAGATTATTGGTTGTAGAAGGGGTGCTATAGGCCCTTATAGGAGTCTTAGAGTCTATCTCAAGGCTTCCTAAAAGTCACTCATCACCTAGGACTTGGTGAGAAAGGAGAAAGTTGTGGTTTGTTTCCTATTCCACAAGGTTGGAGATTTTTGGTTCAACATCTCTCTCCATCATAAATACAGGATGCTCTTATGACTGATGGGAAGAATGTCTTAGTAGATTTTGTGCTGGATCATAGTTACATTATAGTCTATTGTTATGTTGTAATTTTTTAATGATATTAAATAAAAGTGGATGGTGATTTTCAATTAAGTAAGGTGTTGATTTGATCTAAGGTTACAACTCCTCAAGCAAGGGTCACTTGAGGTAATAGAAATATTTTTTAGAAATAGAATAGTTAGTTCTTTCCTCTATTGATTTTTATTCAAGTATAAATTATTTCCATTAGTTCCATCTATTGTGCAATGCATGGTTAATTTGGTGAATGTTAGTTTCTGTTAAGATTCTTGTATTGAGTTTTTGTTAAGGTAGTTGATTTTAGTCATATTTATGGTACAAGTGTTCAACTCACACATAGCCATACAATTTCACCCGTAGCTAGATTTGTGTGATTCCATAATTAATATTAGATTACTTTCAATGCTCTTGTTCTTAATTTCAGTTTTATACTTTTAGTAGATACTAGATTTACTTTGCTGCACATATAGTGTAGGTGCCATCCAAGTAGATACATCCCTGGTTGACAATTAAATGAGTTGAGATGTTAGGGTGAAGAGTTACTTAATAGGTGATTAATTTCGCCATTAAGAGAGTGTATTGAGTTATCTACACCATATAATTATCCATGATAGAGACTAGTCAGAGGCCTAGATAATTCTTCTTAGGCATTACATTTATTTAGGTTATCCAACACATAAGTTGGCCTAGAAGGGGATTGACTTTCAAACTCTTCTTCTTAACGAAGGATGTCATTCATATATTTAGGGAATTTTTTCTATAAATAACATCTAGTAGGCTTGAGAAGATATTAAGCCTTGATTCCATTGGGATGGGGTTGGTTTGAGAGATGACCTTTCTTTTAACCATCATAATATATGGTGGTCGCCTTTCATTCAGGTGTGAGGGCTCTTGTTGGGGAATGTACCTAGAATTTGTGTTCTATGCTTTCATAAACATGGAATTTGTACCCCTTGGAACCTTTTTTCTAGAGCTACTTTGAATTTTTGTTCTTGGGAAGATTTGCAGGCCTAGTTCAAGCTCAAGTGGCTAGATCATCAAACAGTTGACTTGGCTTTGTCAGTACCGCATTTGAATTCATGACATGTAACTGACTAAATCTTTGAAGATTTTATGTTGATCATGTAGTAGGTTTTGTTATTGTGGCGACATGTTTTGTCTGGAGACCAGCCCGAATGGCCAAAATTTTTTGGTACTTTTTCGGGAAAAAGAAGACTGACATTCTAAAACCCTAAAATGGTTGATTTTAGAGGTTGCCCTAAAACGCATGTTATAAGCATTGAGATGTATAATGCATTGTAAGGTTGTGTATGTTTTTGCTGGATAATAAGAAAGGTTGGATGAATGTGTAGGTGGACGTAGCCCAGGTTTTTGGGTGAACCACGTTAAATATATGTGTTATCTATGTTAAGTTTTATTCTTGTTTTGTTTTCTATATATAATTGTTATTCTTATATTGTTCCAGATCTGTCAAACCCTAACACATCAAAAAATTGACTTGGTTGTGTCAGTACTGCCCTTGAATTCATGACATGTAACTGACTGAATGTTTGAAGATTTTATGTTGATCATCGAAATGCATAAAGATAATGCAAGACATTAATTCAGTTAATGGATTGTATTGTCATTGATGACAACTTGATATAATATAATTATTTATAATCAAAGTGTTAAAGACTTCAGAGAATCAGAGAGATAAAGATTATGCTTTCAATAATGCATGAAAGACAAGCATTCACTATGTGACTTCAAACACCGACGATTAGTGGAACCCGATGGACAAAGATCACCGAAAGTTAAGTCACAGTGATGCCTGAGAAAGAAACCCAATGAGCATTACCGACGAGCACAATCACAAGCATACCTGATGGCCAGAATCACAGAGTAACCCGATGGACAGACAAGCCCGAAGGATAGACAACCCCGACTGAGAAGCCTGAGGAAAACTGGAGTGTTGACAAAAGCTATCAAAAATTTAAAACACCAAAACTAATTGGAGTTCAAAAACAACAAAATATCTAGCTGGCAGAGCTAAATATAGACTTAACTGGTAGTTATCATCATTTTTATCAACAAGATAAAGCCAGAGATAAGTAAAGGATTTAAATATGTTTTGTCCAGTTGGAAAGAAGATCTCTACGAGAGAAAACATGAGTTTTTCTTTAAATTAGATTGGCTAAGATTGTGGATCACACCAAGATCAAGAAAATCAAGAACCTAAAAATGGTGATATCATGTCTATAAAGAGACAACTTAATTCATTACAAATTAAGGGGAAATAATGAAATAGAGGATGCTAGAGAGAAACTAATGAAGAACAACTCCATACAGTCCTGATCAATCAAGCCGAGGAAAGAGCTAAAGATTTCTGCAGACACCGAGCAACAGAGCATAACATCACCGAGCAGAACAAAAGTGGAGCAAGGGTATTAAAAGGATACATTGATCAGAAAGGTAAAATGAGCTTACAATAGATCTAAAAATCTATAAGTATAATTTGTATATGTGAATAGATCATACTGTTTCAGTTTAACCATTGATTCAAAAAGTCTCTTAACCGAGCAGGATTTAAAGATCCTTTCTATATTGAGATACATCCCAAGGAGTATCAAAAAGTTTGATCATGAAGATAGCATGAGATGCCAAATACCACTTGACAAACCATAAGAGTTTGGACAAGGAAGGTAGCATAAAAATGTTTGATATCAAGTGACAAACTAATCTTTTAAATCCTCTAACAAGATCACACCTAAATGTGTGTTTGTAATCTTTAACAGGGTTGGCTCTTCACTGAGCTCACTTCAGAAGAGTGAAAATTTTGGGTTACTAGTCCCAAGTGGTTTTTCCCTTAACAAGGTTTCCATGTTAAAAATCCATGTGTCAATGTGTTTATGAGTCATTACTTTAGCGTTTTACATTATACATAGCTAATCTGGATTGATCGGTATACTCTAAGTAATTTACTATTTTTCAGAAAATTGAAAGACTGCTATTTGGTAAACATACAGAATAATGTTTAACAAAGCACTCCGAGCAGTAGTTATTTAATAGGTATATTTGAAGGCATTCATCTTATAGGACTAAGGATATAGAGGCTTAATATTGTGGTACTAAGTTTTTGGGTTGATTAATTGGAATATTTTTTGCGGGCACTGATTCACCCACCCTCTCAGTTATTACCAACAATTGGTATTAGAGCTTGTGTGCTTAGAAAGGGAGTTTAACAGCTCAAGCAGAATATCACAAGACAAATAGACGAGATGTGCCCAAGTTGAATAAAGACAACTTTGCATCATGGCAAAGAAGAATAAGAATCCACCTATCAGGTATTGGTAATGATGTTACTCAACACCTTGATACTGAATATGTGTTGCCTACAGGACCTCACACTCTTGAGCAATTTAGAGAAAAACGTGAGCATAATTTCATGATGATAGAACTTGCCTCATCACTCTCCGATGTGGAGTTTGAAGATGTCAAAACCTGCACCTCTACAAAGCAAATGTGGGATAAGTTGAAGCTGGTACATGGAGGAGATGCTAATGTACTAAGAGCCAAGGAAGAAAGCCTAAGAGGGAGGTTTGATGACCTCAGGATGAAAGAAGGAGAAAATATCACTCAGTATAGCTGCAGAATCAAAGAGGTAGTCAATGCTATCCGAGGAGTGTTAATCTCTAAGTTTTGTTGATGATTAGTGACCAACACTTAGTCATTCACTTAGGTAGTTTTAGTTGGCTATCACTATGGCCGAGCTAAAACTATGCAAGGTTGAGCAACATTGCTGAGCAGTTTTCAGTTTGCCTAGTTACATTGCTGAGCTGAGTTACATTGCCGAGCTGAGAAGAATATAGAGATTAAGTGCCGAGCGACAGACAGTCAAGTGTCGAGCAGAACAATTTTTTTTTTTTGTATACATGTCTAGAATGATTCAAACTTTGAGGATAAGTGATCTGGCTGACTTATGTACGCATTTAATATTCTTCTACAGAGTTAGTTATGCATTTAATTATTTTATCCTATGCATGAAAATTAATTGTAATACCATCAAGGTATGGGTATTAGATCTTGATTGTTGATCTAGATCTCGCTATGAGACTTGAATGGATATATTAGATTGCTTCTAAACCCTATTTTGTAAGTGTGTAAGGAGAGAAGTCAAAGTGTGGTGACTGCATTTTAGAAGTAGAATGCATAGAGGGTTATTTTGTTAAGAAGCAGAGATCAAGCAGAGTGACAACACAATGAACAGCAGAGTAAAGATTATATCAGATTATGAGATCATAGAAGTTACTAGAAAGAGGAGATCAGTCATCAACATCAGAGTGCGTAATGAAGGATCAATACTTGAGACATTATAATCATTGTAATAGGTGAAAATCTCTTAACAGGGTGGTTCTAACAAACCTTTCTTTATCTCTTAACAGAGTGCTTACTTTATTGTAAGTTGAAATCATTTAACATGGTAAATTGTAATGATCTTTAGCTCTTAACTGGGTAGACCTTTAACAGGGTAGATTACATTTTGTAATCAACATTTGTAGTCTTAAAAGGCACGCTTTATTATTGCAGTAGTGGAGAATTTTGTGGGTGTCATCTCCACCCCAGTTTTACCTATTTGGGTTTCTGGGTAACACAACAACATCTTGAGACTTCTAGACAGAAATTAAAGAAGTCCTTGATTGCAAGGAAAGATTTGGCCAAACAAATGAATGACACTCATTTCAGGAAGAGGATACCACAAATCTATTTCAAAATGGAGATTCTATTGAGAGCGATGCAACAATTGCAGATCTACTGGAAAAGAATAGTGCACTATGTGAAGAAGTCAAAAACCTGAAAAAGGAACAAGAAGCCCAATCAATAAGAATGTGTGAAGTTGTTGAATAGAAAAAGAAAGTCGAAGATGACAAGGCTATGGCAGAAGAAGACAAAAGAATGATGACTACCAGACTTGATGAAAGAACGCATGATGTACAAACAATGACAGTCAATCAAGTAGACATGGCAAATCAACTACTACTCGTGAATCAGGAGATCAATAGGAAAGACTTGGAGATTGTTAATCTTAGATCCGAGAAAATTCAATTGAAAGATGAATTGAGATCTGAGAAATAAATTAATAACAGATTGAATGATCTGAGTGCTACTATGAGCTACTTTGAATAACTGGTGGAAGCATCAAGAAGACCTAAAGATTCTTCTGGATTAGGTCACACTAAACAACATACAACCACTGAAGATGGAGAATCATCTAAGATAGGTGAAAGAAGGCATGCAAAGCTAAGAAACAACAAACCTGTTTGCCACCACTGTGGGAAACTAGGTCATACAACAAACATTTGTCGAAGCAAGAATGGTAAGTCCAATCCGAAAACTAATTTTAATGGTTATTGCTTTAACTATAATAAGTTTGGACATCAAGCACGTGAATGTAAGACAAAGGCAAGCAAATCACCTAGACTCAATGGTAATTGCTATAACTATCACAAATATGGTCATAGAGCACAAGATTGTAGATCAAAAGGTAAACATCAGTGGACATCAAAGGTACAAGAGAAATCACCAAGAAGAGGCAATACTCACAATTGGGATTACAACACATGGCATAGTTGTCATTACAATGGTGAGTATGGACATGTTCCAAAAAACTGCATAAGGACACATTTCAGAGGAAAATCTAAAAGTTGGATGAATGGAAACCTAGTTTGTTACAGTTGTCTAAAAATTGGTCATACAAGGAAATATTACAAGACCAGGGCACCTGCTCCTACTGTTGAGTAAACAAGAGAACAGATGAACAAGACATGGATTAAGAATTCTGAACCATGCAGCAATGAAGCTCGTGAAGCCGAGGTCACCCAATCCAATGGATCAGGTGATCACATCATCTCCAACTAAGAAAAAGAGGTATGTAAGGAACTTCGTCTAAAAATCTTATCTTACATCAGTTCCTAACATGAAATGTACCAAAGTCCATATTTGCATATGTTAAGATGCACCAGGACATATTTTGAAGACAAATGCCAAGTTGAGCCAATTGCACTATAGGTGTCGGGTACTATTCATGGACACTAAGGCCGAGTTCTTTAGTGAGTGTCGAGTTTTGTTGGCCGAGTAAGTTTTATGATGGCCGAGTTTAGTAAGTCGAGTGGGATGCAAGTTGTGTTAAAGCTGAGGACAGCTGGCTTGCACTAACTCAACGGGTAGAACATTCATTGCTTACCTACCTTGACCTCTCAAAGTTTATAAAGGATGAACAGTTGACACTTCATTTTTTACCTTGCAATTTTTACTGTTTACGGAGCGATTGAAGTAATTTGCAGAATTCATCTTAACGAAGTTAGCTATGAAGATTTCATTAGTGTGTTGTCGACAATCTTAAGGTGAACAATGCAAAGCGTTACTTGCCAAGGTACTTTGTTTTTCATCTTTTTAACCCTAATTTCAAGATTATGGTTGCAAGTTCTTTTGCACCAGCTAAGAGTATGGAGGGAGAACAACAACAAATTCAGTTAGTACAAAGTGATGAATATGAACCTCTCAACTTTTGAGCCATTCCTGAAAGTATGATTCAAAGTGATTTAACGGGAGCCCTCTCATCTATTCCACCCAAGGTACTTATGATCCATGATGTTCGATCGTGTTATATGGTTAAGATTGGTGAAGTAGGTAACAGTGAATTAAGGAAATCCTACAGCAAATTGTGTGTCGATGGAGTTCTGAAGGCAGAATTCAAACATCTAGCCGACAAAGGGTTAACTCGTGCCCTAGATTTTCCACAAGGTTTCAAAGATGAATGGATTAGGGTTATCCTTAGCAAAGTTCATGACATGTGTATGTGGTTGGATAATGGACCAGTCAAGATCACCAAAATCATGATTCATCGAGTGACTGGATATCCTGTAGTGAATGGAAAATGAACAATGAGGGATAACAACAAAGAAGAAATTACACTGAACACTGGAG
>MU228530.1:4683268-4693758 GCA_018584345.1 Thuja plicata | reverse complement strand
CTTAACAGGGTTTCCATGTTAAAAATCCATGTGTCAATGTGTTTATGAGTCATTACTTTAGTGTTTTGCATTACACATAGCTAATCTAGATTGATCAGTATACTCTAAGTAATTTACTATTTTTTGGAAAATTGAAAGACTGCTATTCGGTAAACATACATAATAAGGTTTAACAAAGCACTCCGAGCAGTAGTTATTTAATAAGTATATTTGAAGGCATTCATCTTATAGGACTAAGGATAACTAGAGGCTTAATATTGTGGTACTAAGTTTTTGGGTTGATTAATTGGAATATTTTTGAGGCCACTGATTCACCCCCCCTCTCAGTTATTACTAACACGAATATGGTTCGCAAGCTAGGCATCCACTTGGTTAGATCGTGGTGGAAGGACTGGCAGTAGTTTCCCAACACCTCCTTTTGTAACTACAAGCCTAGGTTGGGCTATCATTGGCTTGTTCCAAATTTTCCTATGGTACCACCATGGTACCAACCTTGAATCTCAACTGGCATTTGCAATCCTCTCATTTTGCATGGCATTGTAGGTTTCACACTATTTGGACTACCATTGCTGAGCCTAAGATGGCTCATTTTGCTTGGTGTATTATTTTCCAAGGCTTGCTGCTGGGCTCTTGCCTGCGACTTCTGGGTGTGCTAGATCCTTGTTACCCATTTTGTGGGGAACCTGAGACTTTCATACATCTCATTTGGTATTGTAGAAGAGCCTAGTAGTTGTGGACACATATACATGATTTTTTCCATCATTTTCGGCCTGGGACCTTTTCTTGACATATGATTTTGCTGAGGGATTTCCCTTAGCTTCCCTTCAAGTTCACACAAGTTTGGCACACTTTCAGGGTGGAAATCCTCTTCATGTTTTGGAAAGATAGGAATGCTATTATTTTTTTCCGCACAAATCTCTTGATATTCATGTATCTTTGTGTACTAAAGCTTGTATTTTGTAACAATGCGATGCTTCAGATTCAAGTGCAAGCCAACAAAGTTGCGCTTGAAGCAGCCCACTTGCAAGAGCTTCTGGAGCATTGGGGAAATGCCCCACGTACGGTTGTCAGGGTGTTGTTGTTGTCCTCTGCCTCCAATGACTAGTCTCCATCTTGTGGTAGGCAACACAGTCGTGGCTCCTCCACATTCCACTCACACACTCTGCATTCCCATGCCCCTTGCCACCATTCTAGTGGTAGAAGAGATTTTCAACATTGACGTTTTGCTTCTCCGTCATGTGGTGGGTTTGTTTCTAGTTGGAAAATGAGAGTTACTGGTCCTTCGACTGGCAGTGGCACAGGTTGGTCGGACACCGACGAAGATTCCAGCTGGCCGAGTTTGTCTAAATGGATTCCCCAACTATTTTTGACCATTTATCTTGCCAAGAAGGAGACTAAGAAAGAAGAAGATGTTGCTATTGAGGAGGGGTGGTCCATTCCAAACGACACTCCCAACCTCACTGATGTATGGGATCAAAAAGATAACAAAGATCCTTTGTCGCCTCCATCAACCACTGTTTTAGCCGCTTAGCGACTAGATGTTTATGATTTAGCTTTTAGGCTCTACACGTGTTTCTGATAAAGTTGTATTTCTAGATACTACTCGAGTGACTATCCAAAAGTGATCTAGTATCCTCCTATGTTTTTGTATGAATAATGTACCTTTAAACTTTATTGATAGAAAAGCCTATTTATAAAATAAATATAAAAAATTGCACAAATATATCAGTTTTATCCACCAAAATAAAAGAGTATAATTACAAGACCAACTTAGATTTGAAAAAAATATTGAATTTCCCTTGTAACTTCGTTTCCATTTCTTACGAACTCATTTGATACAAATGTCCCTACATACTCTAATTAAAACATCAAAGTAGAGCACAAAATAGAACGACAGCAAAGAAAGGAGGAGATCCAAAAATGTTTTTTACAGTAGTCAGGCTTGTTGGGAAGAAACCCAAGCCAAAGCTAAAACCTATCAATCCCAAAATCCCTCCCGAGCAAGCATTGTCTGTGAGCAGATCAATTTTTAATGTTGTGAAGGAGCATGGCCCTCTTAACATAGCGAACGCCTGGGAACGCGTCCAAGTAAGTTTTGAGAGATACACATCCATTTTAAATTTTTTATAGGTATTTATACATATATTTTTCTTTGATTCCGTTCATTTTTCTTCTCATTCACATTTTTTTTTCAGTTTCTATAGGCACCCACATTCATTTCTTAATACTTAGCAGCGATTCGAACTCTTTCCCATGTTTTGATAAACTTTATTTTGTAAACGCCATTTTAGATCATTAGTCAAATCCACATACCAGGGTTCAGTTTATGAAGCGAAAGTTGTAGTTTTTTCTGTTACAGTTGATATTTTGCTTTAACAGTATTCCTTATCAAACTTGTTTAATTTGTGCCCTCCGAGAGCAGTAGTTGTGCTGGATTAGGGTTAGGGATTGACTTGCATTAAACTAGATGAGCTTCACAACAATGGGTTGTATCCAAGCGTATTCAGATATTTCTCATGCTTTTTGCTTGGTGAGTTTTGGGCGAGGTTAGCTGGGGTTACATTCTTACGCAAACATGGTTTATTCTAAAAAAAATTGCCCTTTTAAATTCGGGGCATGCTCGAATGTGCTTGTATTCAGTACATGATAATCGGGCCGTATGCCATGGATGATATGGGGCATCTCTTTACTCATATGTTCCCAATTAAACAAATGTCACACTAGAACGTACCATGTATTCATTACACCACAACCTCGTCATGTACCTGTTGGGGTTGTGTGCCACCTAATTGCTGTGAGAGGGAGTTCGGCTTGGGTCATGCTTTTACAAGTGTTCTCGATTAGCTTTACACTACAGCAACTTGAAGATCCTAACAAATTTATTGACTTGTTTAGTTTAGATAGTTTTTTTGCTGGATTAATCTTTGGTAAATTTACTTGCCATGCTCAAGTATACATATGATTATTACACCACAATATTGCCATGTGCACCTTACATTAGGATCAAGAGTCATCCTATCATAGGGAAGAGATTTAATCTGCATAGTGCTATTGCAAGTATCCTCGTTGTCATTAGATCACAAGCACTTATTAGTTATTTAAGAAGATTAGGTAATTGCTACCACCTTTAGTAGGACTTTGGGGCATTCTCCCTTATTGGAGTGAAGGAGAATTGTATGAATTATGTCTTTTGAGAGTTTCCATTATCATTGTCGTAAACCCTTGTTCAAGTGAATTTGAATCATTGGATAATTGATAGAACCTTTGGGGGATTTCTTGGATTACAAGGATTTGAAAAATTGGGAAGAGTGACGAGGATCTTGAATTCTTTGTCTCTTAATTTCTAGTCCAATCACATATCTATGTCTAGGAAAGGTTTCCTTCATTTTGATAAATGTCTGTTGGACACAATTCACATGGGGTTGTGTTAGATGAGACAAGGTTCAGTATGATCATCATTAGTGTTATGATGTAATGCTCTATACCATGCAATATTTTACTATGGAGATGACCACCCTAGATCTAGAAGCTTCAATGAAAGTACAAGAAAGATCAAACATGAGAGTGCAAAAGCACAATATGTGTATGTAAATGTGATTCAACATAATATATTTGGATTACAATGAGAATCCCTTGTTCCTATAGGCCAAGGTGAAACATAGGACGATATAAGATTATAACATGTGTCTTAATCTTGTGACTTGAGACATAAAGTGATAACGCCCTAAGAATGCCTTATGTAAACTAGTGCGAATGGGACCTAGAAGGTAAACCAATTAGGTAATATACTTTGTTCACATCGACACCCCTTTAAGTGCAACTTAGGGAGAATGAGAAAACATTTAAATATACAATGACGGGTCTTGACTATGAGACCATGTTACTACCCATTTACAAAACAATCTCTCACAAATAGAGAAAATGAGAAAAACTAGTAAGAAAAATCTCCTCCCCAAAAGAGAGAAACCATAAGATGCTTTGTAGAGAATGAGAAGGACAAATGTCAAAACCCCATGTGAGAAAAAAACCCACCTATAAGAGAGACCATTCAAGCCCCCCTTAAAGTATAATCTCTTGTAGTATTCTTAGATGCCTGACATTGAATGCTGAAGATCATTCAATCTTGTTGAACAACATTCCTCCTTTTAGAAAGAAACACAACCAATAATGTATACATGCTGTCTTCCCTTTCTTGAAAGAACAAGGAAATAAAGTTTAAGATATGAGATGTCTCTGAACTTTGCTCAAGTGTTGCCATGTTGGTGCTAGAAGGTGCCACCAACAAGTGAAGTGTTCTAGGCCATACTGATGAAGGTAACAATCTTGAACCTTGTGAAAAAAGATTAGAACATGATCCAAAGATGAAGATGAAGACTTCTCCAAATGTTGTTCAAGGATTTCCAAGCTAATACCAAATCTCAACAAATGATCATGTGGAGGAAGAAAAAGAGGGTCTGAAAGCACCCTCATCATATCCAAAGAAGATGATGCAACTCCATAAGAGCTAACATAAAAAAGAAGATGAATATCCTTAATCTTGTCTTCCAAATCTGCAAGATAGGACTCACAAAACAAACCTACAATGTTTGTCTAATACTCATCCCAAGTAGTTGTATTTGGAAAATGATGTCTTGTTGCATCGAATCATTAGAAGCCATGGATGTAACAATGCTAGTTTCATTAGAAACAACAGTAGATGGAGGAGATGAAATAGAAAAACATATTTGTAGAATCTTAGTTGATGAAAGAACACCAAGATTCAAATAACCATATTGTATCTCTTCAAATGTGTCCACACTAGATACCTGAACGTGTACATCAACTGAAGGAACAATAGGAGCAAAATGTGAGGTGTACACTCAAGATTGATGATATACCTCCCTAATCTCACTAATACCTTTTTTATGAAAATTCCAAATAACTAAATGAGTTTCGTGTGAACCCAACACTTTTCCTTTTTCCACCATGTGTGATCTGATAGATATAAAGGATATTGGTTGACAATGATGGCACACAAAGAATATCATTAAATGATCCTTTGTCCATATCAATAGATTGTTTTCCACAAACATGCATGTATGTGTTGTTACTTGTTAGCCATTAGGATGTGTGGTGATGAACAAAACTCAAATAAAGAGAACATATTCTGCGATGAAGCCATATGATGTGAAGCTCCAAAATCAAGTATCCATCTCTTAGACTCAGAAGCTACAACTGCAACAAGTGCTTGCACATTTGTCTTTTTGACTGAGCAGAGAGGTTGGCAGGGATTTCATCCTATTGGTGATTGAGTCCCTTAGGTTTGCGTCTGAGTTCCTCCAGCATTTGTTTAATGCAAGTGGTAATAATTTTTTTCTCCCCCTTAGCCTCTAACAACATGCGTATATTTCGTGGCGGTAATTTCCCCGGGCTAACTCTTGTTTGGCCCAGGGAAATAACCACCACAAAATAGACAAGGTCCACTCAAAGGGAGCCGTTATTACAACTATTTAATAATTCCATTTATTAATAATTATCTATTTAATATTTTATTTATTTATTTAATTAAGATTCAAATAGATGGCCTAGCTGACCTAGCATCTAATTGGGAACATTGCAGTATTGATGAATACCACAAGAGTGCCCTTTTCTTTAGGGGTCACATTTTTATACCCTTTTATCATATGTTCACTTAGACCAAGGCTGATTATTTGATCTCAATACTGATACTTTCAAGAACTATTTTGAATCTAACATTGCACAGGTCTATAAAGTTACCATATTGGTTATACTAGTTGGCCTTTGACAAATTTAGAACTTAGGCAAACAGTTCGAACCATCTTGGTTACCATGTAATAAAATTCGTATAATTCATAATCAGGTACTAAATTGGGGAAATTGGAAAACAACTTGTTTTAGATGATGTTTCCAAAATGGAAATTTATCAACAAGTTAGGCAAATTTGGTGAATGTCATCATTGCTTGTTGATTCTAGATTCTATATACCTTCACCATCGTCTTTCAATAGCCCAACTCTGCATGACTTACGCTTAGTTTTGTAGTGACTGGTCATGATTGGTAATTACTAATTTCAATTTGTTTTGCAGTGATAAACCCTATCTACAATATATTTCTCTCATTTGTAAGGTTTTAGCTCTTAGGCAACGGGTTTTCTATACGTATAGAGTAGGTTATGCATTGTTGATTGTATGCCAAAATCATTTTTATTCTTTTGGAGTTCTTGAACTCCTAGTGAGCTAAACTTGGTTATTGATTGTTCATGCCTTAAGGCTTTTGTCAACCATTCCAAATGTTCAATAAAACATTAGATGTGGATTTTGTACTTGGAGGAAATGACAAGGAGATTGTTTTACTTTTGGAATTGGCATGTAGATATTGACACAACTTTGAGGCCTGCATGTTTTGTTTCAAGAGATTGAACTTATTTTATAATATGTTTTTGGATGATTTCATTCTTGTTTAGGCTGACGGTCATCTGGAAATGACAGAATTTCATTGATGAAGGAAGTAGGAGAACATGTCTATTGAAATGATGTTTTTATTAGAATATTTTACATATTTCCTTTTTAATGCTCAAGTTAGATTCCGTTTTTATAGCACTCTAATATTAGACTCTTGCTATTCTGTTACGATTCTGTAGCAGTCTAATATTAGATAGTTGCTATTTTTGTAATCATGTGTATTGTATATATGAGCCTGTTTGCTCATTGTAAATATTCAAGCAATACAAAGTAATTTGTTCTCGATTATTTTATGGTATCAGAGCCAAGTATCAAACTCCTTTCGAAAAATTTATAATTTCTCCTGAAATTATCAGTCTTCAAATTTTTCGAAATCTGTTTCTGCAACTCGTGAAACCTTCAACGAGGGCGATTTGGTTTCTCGTGAATCTAAACTCACGATTTTGTGAAATCCGCTTACCTGCAAAACGCGACGAAGCTCTGCACGTCTGGTGTATTTGATGAGCTCGTGTTTTCGTGGCTCGAGCTCGCGTGTGGTTAGGGCTTGCGTTTTCTTTTGTGTTTGGTGTTTACAGCTTGCTCTTGTTCGTTCGCAGTCTGCAACTGTCTCTGCTCACAGTTTCTGTTAGCGTTTGGTGTTTGCTCGCGATTCTCTACTGCTTGCTCACGATTTTCGTGGCTAGGGCTCTCGTGTATTCCTGCAAACCAAGTTCGTGAGTTCCTGCAACCAGTTTCTTTGCCTTTGTTCGTGTATTTTGCTAACCAGAGCCGTTTTTATCGCGAAACCCTAACTTTCGGGATCTGAAATTTTTTTTTGCATACATATTCGTGGTGGGTTTTTCGAGACTCCATCTGGGTCTTCGTCAAAATTTTCTGGGTATCTCATTTTTTGTGCCTCGGTTTTCAAGCCAGCAGATTTGAAATTTGACTTCAGATTCCTTCTGGGTTTTTCATCAGCTTTTCTGGGTATCTGTCAGATTTTTTTGGGTCAACCAGAAAATTGCATTGAAATCCATGCCTGTAACGTGTGTACCTGATTCTGCTTAACACTATTCTGATCATGGCATCTTTGACCAATCTGATGTTAGAAGGAAATCAACGGTTTAATGGTAGTAATTATAATACTTGGAAGCAGTGTATGTTGACCATATTTGAGTATTGCCGCCTCGATACACTGGTTTTGGGCATAGAAACTCGTCCCACCACACCCGGCACTGATCAGGACAAGTTTGATGATCGAAACAAAGAAGCTGTCATGCTTCTAAAGTTGTCTGTTACAGATGACCAGTTGCCTCAGATTCCCTCTAGAAAGACAACTTTTGATATTTGGAAGCACTTGAAGGAGCTACATGAAACCTCTGACAAAAGCAGGGCATTCTTCTTAAAGAATCAGTTGTTCTCCATCATGATGGATGAAAGTTCGTCTTTACACGACCATCTCATAAAGATTAAGGACATTTGAGACCAGCTTGAGGCTATTGGTCGGAAAATGGAGGAAGAAGACATGGTAGTCATCACTCTCAAGAGTCTACCACAATCTTACGAGCACTTTGTTGAGACTCTCAACATTACGTCTACGAATGTTGATTTGAAGTTTCCGGATTTATGCAATAGACTTCTACAGCAGGATCGCTGGAAACAACAGTTTGGAAGTCGTGCTCCCTCGTCCTCTTTAGAACAAGCCTTTGCAGCTAAATTTCAGCCATCTCCGTCATCACAACAGGGAGGTTCACACCAACCCTTAGGCAGTTTTCAGCCAAAATTGTGCAGTGTCATTATTGCCGCAAGTACGGCCATATGAAGAAAGATTGCCGGTAGAGAATCGCTTCTGAACAAAGGAAGCAGGGAGGGTCCCATTAGCAGGCGAATGTTGCTGAACAGTCTGAGCAGGAGTCTGTCTTTTATGCTTTTATGGCTCAAAGCCCTTCAGATCTAGCTAGGTCTTCTGCTTGGTACATCGACTTTGGGGATTCACGTCATTTTTCTCATCGGCATGACTGGTTTACAGATTTCTCTCCCTTCAGTGATTCCGTTGTGTTTGGCAGAGGGGAGGAGTATAAAATTACTGGCCGAGGGAATGTCCAGATACAGTCTGGTGGGAGGAAGCTCATCTTTCTCAATGTGTGCTACGTTCCTGGTATGGCACTCAATCTGTTATCTATGAGTAAGATCACGAGGAATTCTCCCCAATTGGATGTGGTGTTCAGTACTCACCAATGTTCCATTATTGATCGCGAGACTCGTCTTACTGTTGCTACTGGTCTAGAGGATCATGGCCTTTATCGACTTACTAACACCGGTGATTCTCCTGAGATAGCTATGGCAGCTTGTACTTCAACCCTCAGCACTTTGTGGCATCAACGATATGGACATCTCAACATCTCGTATCTCTCCCAGCTGTCCCCGGAGTGACTTGTTTCTGGTCTACCTGATATACAGACACAACATCTTGGGGTGTGCAGTGCTTGTCAAGCTGGCAAACAACATCGGACTCCGTTCAATGATGGAGACTCTTGGCGTGCATCTAAGGTACTTCATTTACTTCATGCTGATATTTGTGGCCCTATGAATACATCTTCAATTACTGGTTGCAAATACTTTCTGCTTATTGTTGATGATTTTAGTAGAAAGATGTGGGTGTATTTTCTTAGACAAAAATCAGATGCATTTAGTACCTTTCAGAAATTTAAATCTTTGGTTGAAAACGAGTCCGGTCGTAGTATCATTTCCCTTAGAACAGTTACGGTGGAGAATTTTGTTCTACTACATTTTTCGACTACTGTACTACCCATGGCATCAAACGCCAGTTCACTACACCTCACACTCCTCAGCAAAACAATGTTGTTGAGCGTCGCAATTGTACGATTGTTGAGATGGCTCGGTCCATGTTACAACACAGGAGTGTTCCTTATAAGTATTGGGCAGAAGCAGTGTTTACTGCTGTCTACCTCCTAAATCGTTCTCCTACTCAAGCTGTTAAAAGAAAGACTCCAGAAGAGGTTTGGTCTGGTCGTAAGCCCAGAATCAGTCACCTGAAGATTTTTGGCTCTCTTGCATATGTCTGGATTCCTGATGCGAAGTGCTTGAAGTTGGATTCCAAGAGTCAGAGACTCATGATGACAGGGTGCAATGACAATCATAAGGCCTACAGACTGATAGATGTTGACACTGATTGTCTTAGCTTCAGTCGTGATGTTGTTTTTGATGAAACTCGAGGTCCTTTTCTGTCTTCTTCTGAGCAGTGTTCTGAGAATTAGCCTTTCAGTGTTCCTTTTCCTTTGGCTCCACCTGATGGGAGGAATGATATAGATGTTGCTCGCCATGAGGCTCCTGTTGTTGATCCCGTTGAGCCTCTGGAACATAATTCTCTTCCTGCTCCTCTTGTTACTACTCCTGAGTCCTCTCTAGCCCCTCCAGATGTTGGCTCCTCTACTCTCCGGCCTAAATGGTGGGCTAAAACTATTAGTGATCTCAGGGTTGATGAGCTCATTGAGGGTAGAGCTTCCAGAAATAAGAGCAAACAACAGCCTACAGTTAATTTTGCTCTTATGGCGAACATTCATAGTGTTGATGAGCCCCAGACTTATTCTGAGGCTAAAGGTATTCCAGAGTGGGACCGGGCTATGGAAGCAGAGTTCCAAAGTCTCCAGAAAAATCACACTTGGGCCCTTTCTGATCTTCCTTTAGGGAAGAAGCCCATTAGCTGCAAATGGGTGTACAAAGTGAAATACAAAGCCGATGGAACCTTAGACAAGTATAAGACTCGTCTTGTTGCTCGTGGGTTCTCATAGAAGGAAGGCATTGACTATGAGGAGATGTTTGCTCCTACAGCCAAAATGAGCACCGTACAGCTTGTCCTTGCCTTAGCAGCTCAGTTTGGTTGGAAAGTTCATCAGATGGATGTTAAGAGTGCTTTTTTGAATGGTGACTTGCAGGAAGAGGTCTATATGACGCAACCCCTTGGATTTAAGGTTGCTGGTCAGGAACACAAAGTCTGTAAACTTGCCAAAGCTCTCTATGGTCTAAAAC
>MU228530.1:4671630-4683115 GCA_018584345.1 Thuja plicata | reverse complement strand
TTGATCATTACTGGCAGTTCAGAACATTTGATCGCTGAAATCAAACAGGATTTGTGTCGCACCTTTGATATGACAGATTTGGGACTCTTGCACTATTGTCTCGGAATTGAGGTTTGGCAAACTGAGAGCAATATCTTTCTTTCTCAGTCCAAGTATGCCAGAAATCTTGTGGACAAGTTCAGAATCCAGGATTGCAAACCTTCCTCCACTCCTATGGAACCCGGGCTCAAATTTTCAGCTCAGTCAGCTTCACCTGTTGTGGATGAATCTTTGTTTAGACAACTAGTGGGCAGCCTTATTTATCTTACTGCCACTAGACCTGACATTAGTTTTGCAGTCAGCTATATATCCCGCTTTATGACAGCTCCCAAGACTGATCATTGGACAACAACAAAGCGTGTTCTGTGCTATGTTAGTGGCACTCCTGATTATGGCCTTCTGTACACTCGGAGTTTTGACCCTACTCTATGTGGTTACACAGATTCAGACTGGGCCGGTTCTGTTGATGATCGTAAGTCTACCGCTGGATGTGTTTAACTTGGGATCTGGTGCTGTCACCTGGACTAGTAAGAAGCTGCAGGCAGTGGCTCTCTCTTCCACTGAAGCAGAGTATCGGGGAGCAGTTAAGGCAGCTTGTGAGGCAGTATGGCTTCGGCAGATGCTTGCGGATATGCATTTTCCTCAGACAGGACTAACTCCCCTATTCTGTGATAATCAGGGGGTGCTCAAACTGGCAAAGAATCCGGTCTTCCATGAAAGAACCAAGCATGTCGAAACTCATTGTCATTACATTCGCCAACTGGTTGAAGACAAATCCATTCAGTTACGCTATGTTTCTACATTGGGCCAGTCTGCAGATATCTTTACCAAGCCACTTGGTTATGATAAATTTGTCAAATTCAGGGAATCTATTGGTGTTGTTGACAGATTGAGCATTATGGGAGGGTATTAGAATATTTTACATATTTCCTTTTTAATGCTCAAGTTAGATTCCATTTTTATAGCACTTTAATATTAGACTCTTGCTATTCTGTTATGATTTTGTAGCAGTCTAATATTAGATAGTTGCTATTTTCGTAATCATGTGTATTGTATATATGAGCCTGTTTGCTCATTGTAAATATTCAAGCAATACAAAGTAATCTGTTCTCGATTATTTTAGTTTTTAGAAATGTTTTTGATTAAGGTAACAACAGGTTTTGAAGGGGCCCCGAAACCCTTTACAAAGCACCAAAAGATAGACAACAAAGGACAAGGAAACAACGAATTGTCACAAGTTACAGAAAACCAAAAGAGGGCTAAACCCCAGATTTAATAGAAAATTACATTACAAAACATCAAAACAGTTAACAACAAAAAGCTCCCAGCAGATGGAAAGCAAAAAACTTCCAGCAACCCAAAACACTAAGAAACTAAACAACTTCCAACTGATCCTCCAGCATCTGAACTTCAACCATCTGCAGCTCCATACTCTGGATCGAGTCTCGTAATTTATTGATATCTTTAGTTTGGACTTGGGCTTTCTTTTTAGTGCTGGATCGAGTCCTAGATCTTGGGCCAGAAATGTGAACTTCCTGAGGGCTATCTTCCTCTTGCCTTGCCTTGTCACTGACATTTCCGTCCAAAAGGGTATATAAAGATTTCAGATTATCCAGGGAATTATTCATACCCATTTTGCTAACAACAGTAAGCTTTTTGATGAGTTCCTTGTTGTTGTTAATCTTATCATTAATGTTTCTGAGCTTGTTGTCAACCATAGCACTGATCTTGGTATCCATATTGTTTACCTTATCAAAGACATTATGCCCCTGCTGGTACATGGTAGCATCATTGCGCATTTTATCAACAATTTCCTCCAGCAGCGCGTTCCTGTTTTCCAAATTCTTATAATTATCTTTGATCTCCTTTATGTCGTCATGAATCCACTTATCCATATTGTAGCTATTCTCTGCTTTATTTTTGGCCATTTGTAGAAAAGAAATAGAAGCCACCCTTTTGACATTGACTTGTCTCTCACGAAGATACTCCTCAAGGCTCCTCCTGTTATAGACATTCTTGTCTTCAATGTCACCTTTCAAGTTATCTCGGCTGTACTCAGGCTTCTCACTCTCATTGTTATCTTTCTCAGTTTTCTCGGTTTCCTTATCGAGGACAATATCCTCCTCAGTGTTCTCCGTGTTGCCTTTGTCAGTCTCCATTTCCCTTATTTCCTTTTGGTAATCCTGAAAGTCATGAATCTGGTCTTCCCCACCTTCATTATTAATAGTGTGGTCATCATTGTGGGTTTCAGTGTCCCCCGACTCCCTCTGAGACTCCTGAGTTTCCTGATTCCGTTCCTCATCACCATCCTTTTTTGCAGTATGGTCTTCAATATGGGTGTCAATAACATTGTCAATTTCTTCCATTATTTCATCCAAAATTTTGTTCTCTAGATTCTGGGACTCCTCGAAATCATCTTTTCCACCCAGAGACACATTGGAGGAGGTATTCTTCATGTCCTCAATTTTTGCCGTCTTCCCTGTAAAACCCTCATCCTCAGATGACACAATATCCTGTTCATCATCAGTTTTCATTCCCTCAATATCATAATAAATAGACAGAGATATATCCGCTTCAACATGGCCTCTACTTTTTTTAGCAATTTCCTTACTAGGGCTCTTACCCTTAGACACCTCTAGACTTTTCCTCTTAGCATTCACAATACTTTTGGGAATGGGGTCGGGGATATGATTCTTGACATAGTCAGTAATCAGCAGTATTAATCCCTCATGTAAAACAGGGGAAGACTTACTCCTATGGTCATTGATGCTCTGGTTGAGCGAACTTAAGAGATAGAAGGGAAAGCAAACCCTAATGTTATGATGGAAATGGTTTACCATAACAAAATGATAATTGTAAACCTTAGAGTACCTGCCGTCCAATGTGAAGTACTCCATGATAGCCCGGATCACAAACGCCTAAATCCGCTTGATATTTGACAGGTTAACATAATCGAGGTCACCCTTCACAAGCATTGCCCTTTCTTCGTCTGTCTTAGGGAATTTTTTATAACCTTTGTTGCCTTCTTTTTTGTCTTTCAGAAAATGCTTCCCCTCCAACAGAAGGCCCGTTATTTCTGCAATACGGTTCAGAGTGAGCTTGAGAGATTTGCCCAAGATGTTCACAGTGCCGTTCTCCCAGCCATTAACAAAAGCTTTAGAAATGTTAAAATGGTATTTTGGGGAGGTTTTAGGAATCAAAAGACATTATTTCAACTTTCAAGCATAACAGATGCAAATATTATAATACATAATCTTGATGCCACTATAATTCCTACAAGGTTCCAAGGAGAGTGTTGTAGGACGTTGTGCTTAACAAATGTTAAAATAATAAACCTAAAATATCGTGTGTCTTAGTTTTGAAGCATGAATTTGGGGAATTTGATCAACCAAATCCATATTTGGTGGTGAGAAGGTTGGTTTATTTGCTCTTAAAAAGATAAATTTATCATTTGTTTTATTAAATCCTTCACTGTTACCATGTTTGGCAAGGCACCCATGGAGTTATAAGGTATCGTGGGAGCTAAGCTCCTAGTATTTTTCTCTGATTGTGGCTTGATATAAATTCCCAAGTAGGTCTGACTAGGAGAGATATAAAAAAAGTATTTAAAAAACTTTAAAGATAGTATGACATGTATGATACATGCCCTCCTTTGACTTTTACTAAGAAACCATAATTTGTAGAAACTTTTTTCCATAGAGAATTATGTTACATGCAAGATAAACTACCCCAGTCCTAATAATATTGAGGCTTCTTCAAGTTCCAACAAGTCAGTGGCCTTAAGATGAATATTGAAAGAGAAAGGTCAAGCAGGAATTTATATATTGCCAGATTGATATCAATTTACAGATTAGACAAGAAGGGTTCTATAAATATTAAATATTAGTTTTTGGTTCTCATGTGATAAAGTGAATCAAGTGAAGGTACATGGAAAATACAGGGTTTATGAAATAAATTTTCTGGACTTTGGAGAAAAGTGATAACTCAAGCTGTAGCGATCGTGGGCAGACACATGCTTCTAGGAAAAACCTTCATAAACACTTTAAGAAATTGATCATGTAGTACATTGGGGAGGTGGTCAACCAAGTATTGATTCATAACGATTAACATTCTGGTTTATGCACAAAGGAAGCCTTGAATATCCATGGAAGCAAATAATTCAGGGAGCCAAAAGACAAAAATATTTGTTAATTTCCTGGGATAAAATCAGAGAAAAACAGAGAATATCGGAAACCCCTGAAAATGCAGAAAGAAAAAAGAGAGAAATAACTGATGTTTCTTACAGTTAAAAACCTTCCTAATTGCATAGCAAGACAGGGTGTAGACAATAAATTTTGAAATCTGTATTTTTTTCATTAATTTTGAGATGTTGATTACAGTGCACACAGCATTGTGCATTACTACATAGCTTGATTTTGAAGTTCGACCCCCCAAATGAAAATACAATGCAAGCTACAAACTACAAAGTAGCACAAAACATGTGATGTCCTACACTAAATGCGTACAGAAATCAACCCAGAAAATTGATAACAACAGAAATTTTCTTTTATCTGTATGATAACACAAACATTCAAATGGAAAAATTTAATCTAATATAACTCACTAGAATACCTAGCTTACAGATCGGAATCCTGGAATGCCCTAGGCAGCCAGCAGATTATGAACAGATTACCCTGCTGGTCCTGGACGTTCTGCATTGTACTCCTAGCATTCCACACTAGAGGATTTTTGGCCCCGAGGCTGTAAACAGGTGTAAACTTAAGGGGTTCATCCTCAAGCTTTCATGCTGCTGTAGCAGTGTCAGTCTTCCTGAAGCTGTAGTTGAAGTTTGTTTGTTCTTTTTCCAAAATAATGTCTTCTCCTTTGCCTTGACCACTCCATATACCCCCATTTCCAACGCTCCCCAATCAATGGAAATCAATTCCATAAATGGCTGCAGTTAACTTCTAACTAAACTCCCAATTATGGGTATTAACTGAATAACTTCTTTTTTTTGCTATGACGACTAACAGTGCAACTGGGAAACTTATTTGTTCTTTATTGAAGCTGGACACTCAGTCCTAACTAACCAACTGCCGACAGAGTTTTTACTACTAATTGAATATTGACAGAACTCCCATTCAGCTTTAAGACTAAAAAGTTGTCGTGGTTGGTATAAATATGGATTCATTGGGGGTCATCTGCATCAGTCAGTCCTGGTGGTACCCTAAATTTTGAGAATTTAGAAGTCCCAATCCATTATCAAGAAGCAAGTTTCTCCATACTAAAAAAATCAAAGGAAGGAAGCTTCATGACACAAATAAATAGAACTAACTAATCGAAGCCTTCAAAAAATGCTGGAATTTCGACTTGCTGCAAAGATGATGCCGACAGAGGTTGAAGATGGTCGAATTTTAAAAATCTAAAAACAACCCAGTTCGGGAAATCAAATTTCCTATCTCTAGTGGAAATCTTAGCTTTTCACGGTGTGTTTTGGATTTTCAAGCAAAGCCAAATCCAAAAGTTAGGTAGTTATTTTTTAGTTAGTTTATTGTTTTTTCAAAATAATTTGTAATAAGGGTTGTGTCTTTTCACCTTAAAGAGGTGTGAAAGCCACTCAAACACACACACACACACACACATATATATATATATATATACATAATGTAAAATGTAAAGAGAATACAATATAATACAATTTCACATATTTGGTAGTTTTTAATCAATAAGTGTAACATGGACCTGGATGTACTATTTTTTCAAAATCAATAAAGATAAGTGCTTTTTTCTTTCATCTGTGGGAATTGACTCAACTTCATTTTCGATTAGTCCCTTGGATAAAATCTTTAGATTTTCTTCCAAGTGATAGTTTGATGTTGCATACTTAATTGATTAAATTTACAACTTCCATTATCAATTGGTCTTTTCATCTTGCATGGTTAAATTCAATTGATTGTGGCCACAATCAATCGGTCTGTCATTTGAGGAGTTAAACTCAATTGAGATAGCTGTGGATTTGTCTTAAGATACATGCTCATCATAACGCCTTTGAAGTGATATGTTTCTTGCAAACTGTCTCTGAGGTTGTACATAGAGTTGGGATGATTTTGACTCTATTTCCCGTGATAGAATAAGGCACTAGGCTAATCATTATTTGGATTATAGTTATTCAGTTCATTGTTTATAGTTTTGTGATATCTTATCTATCTGTTCATTTCAATTTACAAACATATTTACTAAACATTCTTTCAATTACTCAAAGTATTTCAGTTTACAGTTTATGATATATTGCTTTCAGTTAGATTTCTTTCAAGTGCCTTGCCATACTTGACAGAGAGGGTTTGAGGTGTATTCTATCTGCTATAAAAAGTCTTAAGACTTGAAGGATAAGTTTAAGGTATAGGCCTACCAGCCTTGGTTCTGTAGAGCCAGAATTGCAAAGGGTTCAACCTTGCCTTGGTTGAATCTTGTTAGTTGGCCAAATCACTTGGGTTTCCCAGCATTGGATTGGCAAGTCCATAGGAAATCCAATCTATTGATTTGAGCATCAACAAGTCCATCGAATCATTCCCATTCAAAGCAGAATTAACTTATTAAGAAGACATTAAGAGCATATCTGAGGAGTTTGAGTAGATTTTTGAAGATTATTTCAGACATTAAGAGCAGATAATTTCAGACATTGTGAGCAGATAATTTCAGACTTTTGAGCAGACCTAAAAAGTGATTGGTAGCAGACATAAGCAGAAATAGATCCTTAGGGCAGCGAGTTACAGGCAGCAGCTACAGGAAACAATAAATATGTAAATATCAGCGATCAAGAAACACCACCCTTGGAAGGTTGGGAAATAAAATATTACAAGTTTGCAGCGATTAGGGACATAGAAAAGAATCTGATCAGACTTCAGATATATATACAGCTGTTGACATTGCAACCATAAATTGGTAATGATGCATTTTGATCTATTTATGTGCAATAAAAGATAATAATGCATTCAATCTGCCTACATGCCATTATGGATAACTATGCATTTGACCTGCCTATATTCAATCAATTCCGTTATATGCATTAGTAGTTATTGAATGCAAGAGGGCTAATGCTTAAATTATGTGTTTACGTATGTTAGTGTGTTTATTCCGTAATCCATCGCATGAGTTGGAGGACATACGATAGGGAGATGCGGTTTACTGGCCCCCTTGAACTAAGTACCCAACCCCAAGAGGATGCAATTGGTCATAGTTGGACATTCCTGCCCCTTGTGGGTCAAGAGGCGATTTGGTTGTTCCAAGGGGGCAATTTGTTATAGTTGGACATTCCTGCTGCTTGTGGCATACCCCAAGGGGGAACTGGTCATAGTTGGACGTTCCTTCTGCTTGTTGGATGTGGGCAAGTTTGCCATAAAATATGTGACAGGCTCTTGGGCTTTAGTTAGTCTGGGCAGTTTACTGGTGCCCTGATGCAGAGCCTTCCTATATTCCTCTAAGGAACCTAACTCAACCCAAGGGATTCAACAAAGACTGGAACCCTCTCAAGGAATTAGACTCAACTCAAAGATTTATAGAAGAACCCTGACTTTAGGTAACTCAAACAACATCTCCTCCAAATTGCTTTTGGACAAGTTCACTTCCATTCACCATCCAAACAAACTTCACTTTCCCACAAATCCTTTCATGGTCTAACCAATGCACTTTGTTTCACAAAACACCATCTCACTGCCCTTCTAGGACTGCCACTTGTTCATTGCGTCAGTCCACTCCAAAACCTACCTATGAGTTGTATTGCCTTCAACAACACTTAGAAATACTATCAAGTCCTTTCCCACATCCTCCAAATACCTCTGACCCATTAACACAACACCGTTTCATTAAATAGAACAAACTTGCATGTTTGCTGTCTTCTTCGATAGACCTATGTAAAGAGGTCTGTAACTTTTTAACGACACATTATTTCTTTAATCCCTCCGGTGACATTGGCGTAATTAGGTTTCCACCAACATATTAAAGAATTAGCACGATCCAACGGTGTAATTGAAAGATATGCCCCCTGTATCAGAGTGCATTTTTCTGCAATAGTCAAACCATTCGTCTCCTCCAACTTCCTTCCATTTTGATCTTCCCTGCACTCAAAGCATTATAACAAACATATAATACATCATTGGACGCCTCCCACAAGATACAAGTCTTACAGAAAGTGGGAGGGTCCTGCCATCCTTATTGAAAACAACAAAATACTCAAACTGGAGCAATTAGATCCACGGGTACAGTCATAGAGGGTTATGGCCTCTTGGTTTTTGAACTCAAGATAAGTATACAAATGAGCAAAAGACTTTTAAAACTCCACCATGCACATGATACCTCTCTTATCAAGTCAAAATGACAAACTTAGATGCATATGAATTGAAATAGTTGCAGACTGTTTCTACAGGACAGTGGATTACAGAATTGCAGAGAATTAGATTTTCATTGATAATAACATTGTTACATTTCCATCCATGGATCTCTTACACATCCAAATCTCCTTCTCACCCATCAACTCACATCGATCTATATGCAAATAGACTCAAAACTCCAAAACAAAACCGACAACAACCTCTAACTGTCTAACTGTCCCCAAACCGACTGACATAACAAAATGTGATTAAAAATGTTGTCAACTTGGCAACATGAGTCTAATGCCCTTGCCAATGACTTTTAAAAGGTTTAAACAACCTTTTCAACCCTATAACCCCCATATGAGCCTTATAGGCTTAAGCCTTATTTTGCCAATATAGGCAATTTACAAATTATTGCATTCTTAGTGCTCTCAACACCATTTAGAGGCTTTAATAGCCTTGTTACATCATTATAGACCCTTATAGGTCATTTCCATCATCCCCCAACCTAGGATCAATACATAACCCTTCCTAGTGACCCCTAGGTACCTTTTAGGCTTATCATTGCCATTAATGCTTACATTTAAGACTTGATTACAATGAGATCAATATATGATCAAAACAATATTACATGACCAAGATTAGTCCTATTACATGATTCAATGACCTTTGAAGGCCATTTGTCTTCCACTCCTCCCAAGGGTCCATCAGTGACCCTGGTGCACTCCATGGCTCCTGCCTTTGACCTTGGTGCTCCTGCACCATACTCCCCACTTTTGAAATTGTTCCAAGTCTTCTTGGAATGTCCTGCCAAACAAAATGGRCCAACTGAATCTCCATGTSCTTTCATGTCTCTTGTACACTTGTACTTAGTTCCTGGACGCTCCATGCTTGCTTGTCTTCTYGAATGCCTTGTGASTGGACCTTCTTCGTTGYCATGMTTATCCATGCTGTCCTCTTGCTGTCCACACTGATTATCCATGTGCTCATATATCTTTTTGGAGTTTACATCATTTGCCTTCCTCCTACATCTTCTTTTCTTCTTCTTGTGCTTTGGGTCTAGTGACCAAATCATTATAAAGAAAAAGAAGTAACASACCCCTGCCATTAGGTGACTTTGACACAACCTTGTGAAGTCTACCATGCTCGAAATYTGTACCACATGAGGATACACCTGCAACACARCCATACTTAGTATCAAAAACCAAAGTAATACCTTCATACGAGTATAGGCTGTCCCCATACACATTYTTGGACTGGTTTTCACATGACTCTTCATCCTTATGCTGTCTTCATCTTCAAATTCCTCATGCCTAGATACCTCTGCCTCTGTCAGCAACTTCTCATCATCATTTTGCCTTCCTTCTCTGCCTTTCACCATTCCCTTGGTGACTAGCTTGTCATTCTCCTCCTTGGTTGTCCTTGTGAAAATTTTTTGCCCAATCTTCAATGGACACAAAATGGTACCCACTAGTATCATCCTTTCTTCTTCAAGCTCTGCTTCCTCTTTGTCTTCATCAGCAACTTTATTCTTTACCTCTGTTCTACATCCTTGAACCTCTCTACCATGAGATTCACTCCCCTCCTTGCAACCTATCTGCTGCAACCTTTCTTCTTGTCCTCTAGATGGACCACATACGTTATCTCCATTCTTGATGGCTGCTTGCTCCAAAGCACCATCACTCTTCCTCAAACAAATCTGTACTTTCTCATTGTCTTCATGTTCCTTACACCTTAGGAACTCTCTTCTTCCTATCAACCATGTCCTTGACATTCTCCATGCCATCTTATCATCCTGCAGTGAACTCATCACAAACCTTTTCCCATTCTTATTAATAACATAAGTATTTGCTCTTCCATCATACAAGGCCTTAATATCAACTTGCCATACTCTACCCAAGATTACATGACAATCACTCAAGGGCATAACATCACATAGAATAATATCAACATAAGAACCAATACTGAAAGAAATATATGCTTGTTCTTTGACATCAATCCACTGATCATTATTCATTCCATACACTTTATAAGGTGTGCCATGTGCTATCTTCGCTATATTCAACTTGCAAATCATTTCATCTGAAACAACATTGGTAAGAGAACCACTAGAAACAACCTTGCATACTTTACCCCTGCATTTGCATCGTGTCCTGAATATGGACGACCTTTGAATGCACCTTGCATGCACATTTTCTTCCATGATGACCATTGTACCTATTATCAAATTCTCTTCAATCAGCAACCTCTGAACTTACCTTCAATCCAAGATCTATCCAACATAGAGTCACCACTTTGGAACACTCCTGGAGGATGATTCAACTCCAAGCATCAACAAAGGACTCCTGGTCTTCAAAATCTTAGATCTTCTTCACTCCAAACCCAGACCTTTTGCTGGGCTCTGATACCACTTGATGCAGAGCCTTCCTATATTCCTCTAAGGAACCTAACTCAACCCAAGGGATTCAACAAAGACTAGAACCCTCTCAAGGAATTAGACTCAACTCAAAGATTTATAGAAGAAACCTGACTTTAGGTAACTCAAACACCATCTCCTCCAAATTGCTTTTGGACAAGTTCACTTCCATTCACCATCCAAACAAACTTCACTTTCCCACAAATTCTTTCATGGTCTAACCAATGCACTTTGTTTCACAAAACACCATCCCACTGCCCTTCTAGGACTGCCACTTGTTCATTGCATCAGTCCACTCCAAAACCTACCTATGAGTTATATTGCCTTCAACAACACTTAGAAATACTATCAAGTCCTTTCCCACATCCTCCAAACACCTCTGACCCATTAACACAACACCATTTTATTAAATAGAACAAACTTGCATGTTTGCTGTCTTCTTCGATAGACCTATGTAAAGAGGTCTGTAACTTTTTAACGACACATTATTTCTTTAATCCCTCCGGTGAGCATTGGCGTAATTAGGTTTCCACCAACATTTTAAAGAATTAGCACGATCCAACGGTGTAATTGAAAGATATGCCCCCCGTATCAGAGTGCATTTTTCTGCAATAGTCAAACCATTCGCCTCCACCAACTTCCTTCCATTTTGATCTTCCCTGCACTCAAAGCATTATAACAA
>MU228530.1:4659412-4670951 GCA_018584345.1 Thuja plicata | reverse complement strand
AATTTACAAATTATTGCACTCTTAGTGCTCTCAACACCATTTAGAGGCTTTAATAGCCTTATTACATCATTATAGACCCTTATAGGTCATTTCCATCATCCCCCAACCTAGGATCAATACATAACCCTTCCTAGTGACCCCTAGATACCTTTTAGGCTTATCATTGCCATTAAGGCTTACATTTAAGACTTGATTACAATGAGATCAATATATGATCAAAACAATATTACATGACCATGATTAGTCCTATTACATGATTCAATGACTTTTGAAGGCCATTTGTCTTCCACTCCTCCCAAGGGTCCATCAGTGACCCTGGTGCACTCCATGGCTTCTGCCTTTGACCTTGGTGCTCCTGCACCATGCCCTCTCAAGGCTCCTACCCAGACTAAGTTATGATTGGTTATGAGATGATAAACCCCAATTTTGGGACATTACAAAGGATCTCCATTAATGAGATTAGTTGTATCATATGATTGAGTTAATGTTCCTAACCCTAGTGGGAAAGATGTGTTTTATTGATTATGTTGGAATTGTAATTTTAGGGCAAAAACTAGGGCATTGGAAAAAGGGGACATTACAAATGGTATTGGAGCATAGTAGTTGATGCAACTTAGCCAAAGAGCTTTAAGGGTTCTAGAGGGGTAAAGATGAAACGATAAATGTATTCTACGCAGTAAGATGGGATAAGGACAGGGTTCTGAAGCCTTGAGGGAGCCTACTTGTAGATTGGTGTCAAGCGCCCTATGACAAGTAAATCCTCATCCACTTTAAGGCTATTGATTAGGAGAGAAATAAGGAATTGGGGCTTAAGTATGTATTATGGATCTGTGATTATCCTATGACAAGTAAATCCTCATCCACTTTAAGGCTATTGATTAGGAGAGAAATAAGGAATTGGGGCTTAAGTATGTATTATGGATCTGTGATTATTTCTTAATTTAAATGCATAGTGATGTTTGTTAATCATTGGGAATTGGTATTCTCCTAGTAGGGAAGGTTACAAATTGCCATTCCCAAGTGCAATCCAAATTCTAGATGGAAATTTTAGGGTAATTGAGGTCAAGTCCTAATAGGGGACATTACAGATTGTGACCACCTCCATTTTCACGAGTTCCCTTGAATCCAACATCTCGCAATTACCTTGTGCGCTTCCCAACACAGAATATCAATAGTAGACAAGATGCAAACTTTGATCAGATCATATATTGCATTCAGCTTTTCAAATTGCAAATAAAATCCAATTATTTAGCAATTTTGCATCTGTACTATTTTCTTTGGGCATTGGATATGTTTTTACCATAAAATTATACAAGGCATATTACAAATTCTATAGCAAGTCTTGCATTAGTTAGGTCCTTGAAACCATCTACCATTCTTAAGAATCAAGATCATTCAATCTTCTACGTAGTTGATCGTGTCCCTAATTTTATGTTCTTACCAGCTTGAAGATTATTCTCTTTTTCTAAATCAAGGAAGATCATGTTTTTAAGCTGATTAGTTCCAAATGAACAAAGTTGAAGATTAGTTTGTTTATGCAGTTTTATTATATGTGCTTGTCCATTGTATATACAGTCTAGATGAAGTTTGGAATTTGTATTTTTTTTCCAATCATAATTGAATGTGTCAATGCTCAAATTTTTTGAACCAGGTGTTGCTTTTGTCAAGTAACTTTATAATATGTATCTTTTATGCATTTCAAAATTTCATGCTGTCTAGATGGATTTGGCCAATTTGATTGCTGAATCATTTAAATGTGATATAATTTCTGTGATTGTTGTAAATTAAAGTTTTATTTACTCAGGAAACAGGGATAAATGGTGTCAACAGCAAATCCCATTTGAAATTATTGCTCCGATGGATGAAAGAGAGACAGAAACTGCACATGATATGCAATCACGTAGGCCGTAATAAGCAATTTCTATATTCAACCTGGTTCACAAAACCTGAAAATACGGTTGGTGATGCCCGCAAACAGGCTGCAGAAACAAAGATAAGTAGCGCTGCTGGCCAACAACCTGCAAAAAGCAAGATTAGCAGCTCTGCCAGCCAACAGGCTGCAAAAAGCAATATTAGCAGCTCTGCCATAAGACAGAAAACGAAAATCAGATGAGTCTAGGTGCTTTGATCATATACTTTTACACATTGTACAGGTCATTCACTAGATGGTAGATGAAAGCAGTGTTGCTTCCATGGAATATTTGTCATGAAATATGTTCAAATTGGACATCTATTTAGGGATGTCATCTTATTCGGATATGAAAATTAACCACACAAGTCTCTGGGGATGTTGACTATTTACTTATGTGGTCAAATTGATTAGGAGTTCAGATTTAATTTGGCTTTCTATTCCCAAATAAGAATATACCCGTCAACTTTTTTAAGCTCCTAATGATTAAATTTGCATGGTTATGCGTGAGTTATTTTTAAAGCAACATATTATACAGTGCAATTTGGATAGGAACAAAATGCGTTTGTAGCAAAGCACAGTCATACAAGATTGAAATTAGAAGGGAAAAGGACGAACTCCAACTGTATGTCATTTGAAACGAACTTGATATTATGATCATCTAGAGAAATCATACTCCAGTCACAACAAATAAAAGAAAACTTGAATAATATAATACTGCTTGGCTACCAATAGTATGGATTATATATCTGTCATTTATTCCCCAAGCAAGATATCAATCCTGTGAAACATTAAACAGATAAAAGGATAAAAATACTGATGTAGGGACAGCCCAATTTTATAAAATTCTATTTGGAAACACAAAGTTCCCCAAATATTTCCCTTTTGAAGACAAATTGCTCTTGTAAAACGTAAAAAATTGAAGATATCAAATTATTTGAAGATGAATGCATATAATACTAGAAACTAATTAATATTGGAAGCTGAATGCCTAACAATCAGCTCTATGTAGCTTTCCAAATAACTGCATTCAAAGACATTATTTTTAAAAGATTAAGATATATCGAAGAGAAAATCATTATGAAAGTAGAGAATTCAACCATAAGCTAGGCACTAAGTGATATTAGCAGATCGATGCCTGACAAATGGCCCGGAGCTTTATGTTTTTCAATATTTGTTAAGAGTACTGTGAATGATTCCTGTTTGCTTCCAATTGTTCTGGTTTACAAAAATGTCTGGCATAGGCATAGGCATAGGCATATGACTCTCTCCTGTGGGTTTACATGGTGAAGATAGAGATTGTTTTGTCAAAGAAACCTGCAGCTAGGAGAGAGGACCCAGTAGTTGAGTGTGTTCTTATAGTTGTTATAGCACTTGTTCATTTAATGCCTGATATTTTTTACAATATTACACCAATATTTGTGACTTTAAAGCTGTTAGTGTTGATGATGACCATCTATAATTGAATGAACTGTGTTCCTTAGATCTAAAATGCAAAAAAATTATGTAATGCCACATCAGTGCACCAATAAAACATGACTTAGGACAAGGTATTGGTCTTACTTTTTGTTGGGCCTTTTTGGACACCTCAGCAAAAAGCATGCTGATGTGGCATCATAGTTGATGATGTGGCCCTGAAACCTTAGTTACAAGTAGGAGACGTGCCAAGTAAGCTGCTGCAAAAAATTGGGAGTGATTTGAATTTTCATGTAAGATTTTTGAAAAACACGAAGTGAGGGTGCTCAACTACAGGATCCTCTCCTCTGATAAGGGTTCTTTAGAGTTTTTGAAATTTTAAAGCAAGTTCAAAACAAATATTAGGGGTATTAAATGATAATACTTAACATTGATTTGATGTAGTAGATGGTAGTGGCAGGAATTATTTTCCATTTTTCTAGAATGGTAATTGGACACAAGTCAATCAGAGATTTTCATATTCTTGTTATTAAATACCGTAAATTTGATGGAAGAATCTGCTTTTTAAATTCTTTAATGACACGCTTAGTTTATTCATTAACTACGATGCTTTTGCACAGATAAACTGAAAATGCCTTGTTAGCGACTTTACATAGTAGCGACCTCACATTTAGCAGAGATTTGTAAGAATGTGAGTGCCTCAATAATGCTAGCAGGTGATCAGTGCCTCAATAATACAAAAGTTACCTTCTCACATTGCACGGTATGTGATGATGTCCAAAATCTCCCTAAATCCCAGAATTGGTAGACATTAGATAAAAGCGTTAGTAGGGGAGAGGAACCAATAGGTGCTCACCCTAACTTCACGTTTCTCAAAATCTTATCTGGAAATTTCAAATTACTCCCAATTTTTTACAGCAGCTTATTTGATGTCCCCTATTTAAAAACAAAATTTTAAGTCCACACAGTCAAATATGATGCCACATCAGCATACTTTTTGTGAAAGTGTCCAAAACGATCCCAAAAAGTGACAAGACCTATAGGTATGCACTAAATCATGTTTAATGGTGCGCTGATGTGACACCACATGAGTGGTTGTTTTTTGAAATTTAGAGGCATCTTTTTGAGGATATGTATCGATGGGAAATTTTTAGTGCACTACTATAAGTCTATTTAGTTCACGTATTGGTCTAAACTGTTCACCTAACATATCACCTATGATGGATATTGTTACACAAATTTTAATTCTTACCCTTATTACTGATTATACCATGCTACATGCAATTGGAATCCAAACATGGGTAATCGTTTTCCACAAAAGACATAGGTCAATCTCCTTCAATCTCTCTTCAATTATAGTTAAATTCAATTGTTGGACTGCTCTATCAAAGCTTGTTTATTAAGAGGAAACTTCTATTCATTTTGTGCATAAATAATTACCACTTGAGCGAATACATTAGGCTTTCCTAAACCTGGTGTAATGTCCTCTTTTTGGGATTTACCTTTACCAATAAAAATGCCTTCTAACAAGGTAAATCCCAATTTAGGTCCTGCAATTACCAAATAGGGAACACATGCATGTATACAATTGATTATATTGTTAGTATCTCGTAAGTAAATAAAAAGATATGCAGATCTATCCTAGAGTTAGAGAACAACATAATCATAATATACGTAGACATATGATAAGAAAACATTTGTAGCATTTCAACTTTTATGGGCCTTAACCATAGTGAGGACTAAATAAGAAGACATGATGAGGTGCCCTTTTTGTCATTGCCCTAGGTCCAAGGGCAGATACTCTATCCCCCTTGGCCCCATACCTTATGAAGTTAGTGTACCTAGCAGAATCATTATACCATTCTCCTCCATCATTCTATCTTATTCCCTTGACATGGCTAAGGTCCTTTAACTATCCCAAAAACTCTACTATATGGGTTGGAGGAAAGAAGGTCCTTTAACTATCCTATAAACTCTACCCATATGGGTTGGGGGAAAGATTACAATAGGGTGTCCTAACTCAACCCTAGGTCAAGAGTGAAATCTTCATACTTTTTGAGGCGGTGTACTTAGTGAGGCCTCACCGTTATCCCATATTGTCCTTTCCTTTCATCCCATAGGTTTGATTATTGTTATTGTATTGATAAATATACAAGTATAGGTTACCAATATATTCTCTAATTAACATAGATATGATTACAATATGAATTATATGGTTTTACTGTATTCATGAATACCCATATATAACACAAAATCTCAATCTCTCTGTATATATATTCCAAATCATAATGTGGAGACACATTAATTTATATACATTTGATTTAGATTTAACCAGATCGAGTGCAGTATTTTAATAATAATTTGCAACCTATATATATATATGTGTGTGTTCGGAAATAAGTGAATTTTTCTTACTGTCTGTTCGATGCTGATATTTTCCTATTCCCTTTTGGACTGCTGGCTGTATGCATATTTATCCTTTGTAAACTGCTGACTTGATGATGTGTAAGTGCTGAGTGGGTATATCCCACTCCAATATTATTGGTGTCTTTTCCTTTTTGATGTTTGATGGCCCCTTTGTTGAATTTGAATTAGTATTTATATCTATATTTCTTAAGGAGGTGGCAGCCTTTGGACATCTATGAGTCACACCTTTACACCTTTTCAACCAGTAAACAAATAGATGGCCTTGTTTGTATTTATATTTAAATGTTTGGTGTATATTATAATATATATTTTATCAGTATATATTATAATATATTTAAGATAATATATCAAATAATTATATATTAATATTTATGATATTTATATTATGACAATAAATAATATTTATATTTATATTATGGTAAAAGATCAAATATATTTATTATTATAATATATGATATATTATATTGTGATAATATTTGATATATTATATTATTTATTATTGAATCCTATTTCAATGGGGACATCATAATCCTTCCCTCCTCAAAATTGCTTATCTTCAAGCAATGACAATTTAATGTGATTGGCTTCTGCTATACAACTCTAATATCATCTCACCTTACAAATTTGAATCCAATAGCTTTGATATAATAATTGCAAGATTTGTAAATTCTAATTGATTTAAGATTGATTCGTATCTTCCAATTATTCTACTTTATTCTTATATTGTAGATTACTAAGAATATAGAGTTAAACAATGAACATACACAATGGAAACATGAAGTATACACTTGGATGCATGAAGACAAAGCATACACGGAGTGTACACATTAATGCATGAAGACATGAATCATACACAAAGTATACACATTAATGCATGAAGACATGAAACATACATGAAGTAGACACATGTATATATCCAGACACAACATACCCATGAAACATAGAGTAAACGCATGAACATAGTTTAGTTGGTTCATAAGAGGTATGAGTGTCCAACCAGGACCAAAACCATCTCTGAGAGTAACCAGTCCACAAGAGGTAGGAGCATCCAACTTGGACTAGAACCATCTCTTGGAGTAACAATTCCACAAGAGGTAGGAACATCCAACTAGGATTAGATCCATCTCTTGGAGTAACAAATTCACAATAGGTAGGAACATCCAACCGAGACTAGATCCATCTCTTGGAACAATCAATTCATCATAATGTCTCTCAGGCTGGCATGAACATGCTCTGATACCACTTGTAATGTCCCCTTTTTGGGATTGCCTTAATTTTTTCCCTAGAATCACAATTTCATTAAAACTAGAATTGTAAGTCGGCTAGAGATATAACTTTACCAATAAAAATGCTTTCTAATAAGGTAAATCCTGATTTAGGTCTTGCAATCACCAAATAGGGAACAAGTGCATGTGTACAACTAACTATAATGTTAGTATCTCATAAGTCAATAAAAAGATATGCAGATCTATCTTGGAGTTAGAGAACAACATAATCATAATATACTTAGGCATATAGTAAGAAAACATTTTTAGCATTTCAACTTTTATGGGCCATAATCATAGTGAGTACTGAATAAGAAGACATGATGAGGTGCCCTTTTTGTCACTGCCCTAGGCCCAAGGGCAGGTACTCTGTCCCTCTTGGCCCCAGACCTTATGGGGTTGGCATACCCAGCGGAATCATTATGTTGTTCTCCTCCATAATTGTATCTTATTCCCTTGACATGACTAAGGTCCTTTAACTCTTGTATAAACTCTACCATATGGGTTGGGGGAAAGATTATAATAGGGTGTCCTAAATCAACCCTAGGCCCAAGAGCGGAATCTCTAGTCCCTCTTATCCTCATACTTTATGAGGTGGTGTACCTAGTGAGGCCTCACCATTCTCCCATATTCTCCTTTTCTTCTATCCCATAGGTTTGATTATTGTTATTGTATTGATAAATATGCAAGTATAGGTTACAAATATATTCTCTAATTAACATAGATATGATTACAATATGTGAACTATATGGTCTCAACTCATATATTACACAAAATCCTCTGTTTATATTTTGTCCGATAAAAACTCAAATCAAATCTAAATCTGTCCGATAAAAATCAAATCCAAATCTGTTAGACAAAATCAAATCTTATTTTGATTCATATTTCCCGCAGATATGGCGATCAAAAACCTGTTTACCAGAACTTGTTTTGGTGTCGGGTAGGTTTGGGGTGAGATCTTTGTTAGCACTTGCAGAATTTTGTTATGTTTTAAGTCTTCTTTCTTGTTTCTGCAATTTGTTTGTCTCTGGTCAAAATACCCTAAGTCTTTGTGCAAAAATCCTTGAAATATGTTGCAAATCCTAGATACACATGACATGTTCTAATTTTGTGTTACTTTTTCAAGCCACTTATAATCCTTTTAAGTCATGTGCACTTTATTGCCCTGCCTTTATCTCGTAGTCGCTTGATTAAGATGGAATATTCTTTCCCTTTTAGCGACTTAGCGCGACTCTTTATCTCCTGATCTCACAATGAAATGGAATATGCTCTTTTCTCTTGGAGATTACGCGCAGGCCGTAGATCTTTTCTTGATTGCGTGGTTCGCGTTGGGTCGCGAAATAAAATCCAAGTCAGTTCTTTCTTTGGGAGATTCAACGCAGGTCGTTGATCTTGTTAGGTACTTGTTCTCATTTTGTGGTCCACGCCAAGTCTCGGAATAAACTCTGAGGTTAAGAAATGTTCTCGCAACTTGGAGATCTTTTTAGTTGCGTAATCTCCAGATGAACTAGGGGTTAAGTCAAGGCTAGTTAAGTTATTTAGCGACTCAAAATCCATATTTTTTACCCAAGTTAAGGTTAACTGGCTAGGGTTATGAATTTCCTTCAGTCGCGTGATCTCTAGATTGATGCTTGACTCAGGTAAAGTTAAGGTGGGATAGATGAGTTTAAGTCAGAACCGTAGATGATGATCAATATCTAGGGCTGGCACGTGATCTCACAATGAAATGGTCAAGCACAAATTTATTCAGAGATTCAACATAAGTAGTTGATGGAGATTTGATCGAAGGGCTTGTGCGTGATCTCGTGATGTAATCAGAGTTAAGGAAAGTATCTCGCGACTTGGCATTTTCTTCAGTCGCGCAATCTTGTAATGAACCCATGGTTTGCCAGATCAGGTTAAGTTATTCAGTGATGTCTCTTTGCCGCTGAATCTCCAGATTTGACTTGAGTTAAAGTTAACTTGCCGAGGTTATGTTTTTCCTTCAGTCACACAATCTCCACATAGTGCCTGGGTTAAGTTAAGCCAAGATGGATTATCCAAGATCAAATCTGAATCGTTAATGTAATGTTGATCTTAGGGCTGGCGCGTGATCTCGGAAGGAAATGAGCAAGTACAGAAAGATTCGAAGATTCAGTGCAGGCCGTCGATCTGGATAGGGATGTGCGGTTGGCACATGATTACTGGATAAAGATGAGGTCAGCTCAAACATTGGGAGATTCAGCGAGGGCCGTTGATCGAGTTTCCATTCTAATATGATCGTAGGGTTTGCGCCAGATCTCTGAATAGACTTTGAGGTTAAAAAATGATTCAGAGACTTCGAGACTCAGTTATCTCATAATCTCCAAATAAACCTAAGGTAAAGCACAAGTCAAGTCATGTTTACTTCGAGATTCAACGCTGATCGTTGATGTATGTTAAGATCAAGCATCTGCGCGTAATCTCCAGATAATTTGAGCAAGTACAGAAGGATTTAGCGATCAAGCGCAGACTGTTGATGCTAATTTGATCTAGCGACTGGCGTATAATCTTTGAATTTAACTCAAGTCAAGAAGAGTATTCAGCGATCTAGAGACTTAGTTGTCGCGTGATCTCTGAATGGACCTAGGTTCAAGCGTGGTTAGGTCAAGGATAAGTCATGTTTGCCAAGGAAGGATTTGAGCCGTAAATTAAGATAGAAATCAAGGGTTTGCGCTAAGTCTCAGAATAACCATGAGTCTTGAAAAGTATTCAACGACTTGGAAATTTCTTTAGTCGCTGAATCTCCAGATGAACTTGGGTAAAGATCAAAGTCAAGTTGAGTTTGCTGAAGTGAGATCGTGGACGTTCAATGAAATTGGAATCTATGGCTTGCGCGTGATCTCTGTATTTGACTAGAGTTAGTGAAATCATCTGGCGACTTGGAGATAAGAAGAAATCAGCTGACCAGAGTTCAAGGCTAGTTCAAAGCAGGTTAAGGGCCGAAGTCAGAGATAAAGTAAAGATCAGACAAGTTCAGAAAGATCTTGTGGTTGGCGTAAAGCCTCAAAGAGAAAGAGATCGAGATATATCATTTGAGGCATTACGCCTGCGTGCCACCTGTCCAAGATCAGATCTGAAAGCCCGGGTAACCTAAAAAGAATCTACGACTATGTTTTAAAGTACAAGAAAGTTTAATTCTGGGTTGTCGATGCTGATTTCCGCGCCATTTGTAGCCGTTTAACTGCTTTTTATATATTTGAAAGACTTTCTCAGGTTTTCTAAGCGGTGATGTATGTCGCCTTGTTGCAGAGAATTTAATGGATCGATTTGATCTTATGGGCTATATTTTTACACCTGTTGGATACCGTATAGAGGAGAGGTTGGTGTTTCTGAGCACATTTAATCAGAGCTTATCTTCTTAGGGTTTCTGTTAGCATGTAAACAATATTCTAAACCATTGGCTTATCCTGTTTTGTTCTTCGCCATAAATAAAGAGTGGTCCCAAAGTTTTATTGATGCAAGGGCATTCTAGGATCCTTGGCAATCCTGCTCAACCAAAATGATTTTTACTTTTGTTTGTCTTTTGTTGCTCGGGTCTTGTTTTACCGATGGGTCTCGGTGATCTTTTCGCCCAAGTCGTTTTCTATTGTTCGGGGTGCTCTTTGCCCGAGTCGTTCTCTGTTGCTCGGGGTCTTCTTTGCCCGAGTCACTCTGTTGCTCGGTCATCCTTTGCCCGAGTTGTTTATTTTGGAGTTGGATCTGGTGGCCGACTTCTACATTTAATTTTGATTGTGACATTAATGGTGGATCTCTCATTGGGGTTTGTGTGGACCTAAATCTGGGTCGGGGGTTTCTCCAATGTTTTTTATTGTAGGCAGACCTGATTGGTTGCCTTTTGTATTTAAGTTGTATTTTGTTCTTAGCTTAGGGCATCAGAGTGTGGGAGCAAATCAAAGTGTTGGATCTGAGAATCTGGATCGAGAGTTGTATGTCTTGCAGAAGATCTGTAATTGATCTTGAGAAGTATCTTTGTATTTGGCCGTAATCGGAAAGGCCTTACAGTCTGACATGTTAAATGTAATTGATTATCTATGATAATAGAAAGTTGATTGTTGATCATATTTCTGTGTATCTGGTTTGTTAAGTTTTAGGATAGCTACAAATGTAATAGCACTCTATTTTGTATGTGTTTTCCAAATGCAACAATCTCTCTTTCATTTATTTTAGGAATGAGGCTAGGAGAGACATGTCCCTTCATGGGACATGTCTATTCATTATTATTTATAAGAAAGGACATGCCTCTTCCTATTAATCATAAGTTAATCAATCTTATAATGTTTCATCAATCACTTATTAATTAAGAATAATATAATAATATAATATTAAATATTAAATTTCATATGATTAATAATAATATAACATATATAATGTATCATTATTAATCAACATGTATTATATATATTCTAATGATCATACGACTAAAGCTACAAACATTAACACTCCCTCTTAGCTAGGGAGGATGATCAAATAGAATGTGTAGTGGTCTCCTATGTCAACACTT
>MU228530.1:4645089-4659312 GCA_018584345.1 Thuja plicata | reverse complement strand
CATTGAAGCAGCAAAGGCCATGATGCATGATCAAAATATTCACATATCGTATTGGGCAGAAGCCGCTAACACTGCAGTTTATATTCAAAACAGGTGTCCTCATGCTATACTAGAAAACACCACACCAGAAGAAGTATTCAATTTACCATAAGGGAATCCAGACTATTAAGCTTCTATTGACTTTTCCTTTTATTTGAAATTGAATCATGACTTAGAGGAGATTTCAAAAAGCTCCTTGATTTCAACATTTGGTTGTTCCATGAGGAGAAATTTCTCTTAAAATTTGGATTTTGAGTTAGGTCTTATGGTAACTTCCAAAATGGGCCGTTCAGTTTTAAAGAGGATTTGATTGAGATCCAATTTTCCTTCTCTTAGAGATTCTATTATTTCTTTCAAACTACCACAATAGACAAATTTGCTTTCTAAAAAAAAGCAAGGGGAAGAACAATATAAGGTAGGCCAACTTTAGAAGTGTTAGATTGCCATGTAGTAGATCTATCCAAGATAATGTATTTTGAAGCCATTGCCAACATTTTTGTGCAAAGTCACATTCTAAAAACAAATGATCATTACTTTCAAAAGCCTTTTTGCATAAAATGCATTGGAATAAAGGAGTTATTCCTAGCCTATCTAATCTCTTTTGAGTGAGGATTATGTCTTTGAGTTTCAACCAAGCGAAGGCTCCAGTCTAGATAGGCAAGCATAGTTCCAACATAATTCAGTAGGCCAAGATGAAGATTGCTCCCAAATTATGTAGGGAGTTGTAACGCTCTATGACTGTAGAAGAGCTAGTCTTAGCTCTAGGCCTTATTATTTCATCTTCAGAATTGGAGTAATTTTTTTTTGTCTTTTTTCTAGCCCTTCCATGAAAGAAGTCTCCAAAATTGTAGATACTAGTAAAAAGTCCACAATTTTCCATTTAATTTTATGTAAATAACCTTCTTATAGTGGGAAATGAAATTCTAGATCGATCCTTTAGGCAGATTTTTGAGGGTGAAAGTTTTTTGGTCAAAGGAATCAAGATACTTGTATTTAACTATCTTACTCAATTGAGAATCCAGGTCACAATATATCTTTTTAGTGATTACCGAAAGAGCCCCTTTCCAAAAATTGGTTTTAACTTTTCTCACAAAGAAAATAATCCCAATGTTAGTGTAGGATTTTGTTTTCCTTATGTTAGTAGGGAATATTAATTTTCCTACACAGATTATTAAGTTTGCTTAGGTTATATTCGAACAATTAGGATGATAACAGATGACATAATCCCTCAATTACATGTGTCATTCACTCTCACCTTGTTGGAAACATGTCCAACGCTCCCCTCGAGATTCGTGACAAGGGACTAACCGCATCCTGTGGATTCTATAAGTCTAGTGGTTGTATCGGGCATTGACATGTCGATCTTTTGGTGCAACAAGAACCACACTTGTAACAAGTGGTATCAGAGCTTGGTCACAGGTTCAAATACCCTCGAGTAACGCTGAGGGGGAGATTGTCGGAAAAATGTCCAACGCTCCCCTCGGGATTTGTGACAAGGGACTAACCGCCTCTTGTGGATTCTATAAGTCTAGTGGTTGTATCAGACATTGACAGGTCGATCTTTTGGTGCAATGACAACCACACTTGTAACACATCTTTGGGTTGTTGAATGTCTCACCCTCTTTTGGAATTATTAGCCACCTCACATAACCATTTCTTTGTATTTTGAACTTATTTATGAGTGCTAGTTCAGTGCTAAGGGGGTGCTAAGTTTGTTCATATATGGATTCTTGTCATGTTTTCCTTCAGTCATTTTGATCTTGGGTGGCTTCACAACTAAATTTAACATGACATTCAAGCTAGTTGTGAGTTGTGGGTTAGCATTTTTTAGGAATCTAGAGTGATTTTGTTCTACAAAACAAAGTATGCTCTACACTTGCATTCGATGATGACATTGAGAATCATATTCACTTAACGAATTATAATTTCTGAGGAGGTTCCCATCTCTTGCTTTTCAGTGCAAATATATTGAGATATTCTTGGAAGAAATTTGAGCTGACTATTGAGTTTAGAGCTTCCACCATTAGATTTAGAGGGTAGCCAATTTTTTTATAACAAGGTAAAATTTTCATAGCAGGTGGACCCTAAAACAACTTACAATTAGTACAAACATGAATTCAAATATATATAATATCTTTATGCAATTTTAAATAGATATATTGATATTCAAAAATACAATTTTATTTTTGAAATATTGTGAAAGTTTTTTGACTTTTTGAAAAGTAAAAAAATAAAAATTTAATAAAATATTTTATTGGTACCCAAGGTACGTGGTTCCATGCCATATCTTACAGCTCTGTTTTTCTCCACACAAATACAAATTGACATAAAACAATGTATTTTCATAAGATTTTTTACATTTTTATAATATTATGGAAGTGGATTATGAAGATCATACCAATAAAAATTGCTTGAAAATCAGTCGTCGTATGCAAACTTTAGTTTTTGTATGGATGTACACAAATGTGCCATTCTATGTAGAAAAAAGTTGTGCCCAACAATGAATGAGCCCTGCGTCTAGGCTCCTGTGAACACTAAACATTGAAACCCATGCTCCATTTGTAACCCACATGCTCTTTTTTGTACCACCTGCATTCCATACATGACTTCAGATATGCACCAATTGAAGCTTGAGTGTGCTACACGCTTTTCATTTGCACAATGCTGACTACACCTTCCGCATTGGTTGAGGTGAGGTGAGGCCCCCATGCACCTTTCATTTCCAAGTTTGTTTTCTGCATTCTTCAATCTCTACAGATTGTTGGGGTGTGCTCATAGCTCCCAAAGCATTGCAATCAAAAAACTATTTTTAAAAATTCCAAATGAAACCTGCATTGCAAACAAAAGTGCACCCTCTGTACATTCCGAATGCCTTGGCTCTTGTGCCACCAAATTGCACATTTGGTGGTCTTGCTAAATTTGACGAAGATTAAAATTGGTTGGAGATATTTTAAAGTTAGTAGATTTTCTCAACTAACTGGCGGTCCCTCTGAATTATTGACATTTCTAAATTTAGTGACAGTTTTCTAAAATTGGTAGAAGAGGTGTTTTTAAAAAGAAAACTTGAACCCCTCCCCCATTGAGATTTTACATTTTGCGCTCAAACTTTAGACGACCATTTTTTGGGTATAAAGTCACTTTCCAGTGCAATCTTTTTTTCTTTTTGATTTGGGGCAAATGTCTGTGCTCTTCATAGTGTAGTGGTCAGTTTTTTTGTTTAAGTGATCCATTTTTTCATAAATTCAGTTTTCTCATCAGATTTGAAGGAGAATCCTTATTTTTGAGGCTTCAAATGGATGTAATTTTCACATATAACTTGAGATTGAGGTGCTTCTATTGTTTGAAAGTCAATATCTTTTTGAGCACTACACATTAGTGTCATTTGGAGGTTGTCATTTTGTTATTTTATTGTATATTAAATTTTTGAGTCCATTTTTAGAAATTGTAAAACTTGCACTGATTTATAAAGTACCAAATCATTTTTTGTTGGGGGCGATTCTTGATTGACTAAAAAAGCGGAGGCATCTCTTGGTGTCTGTGTGTGTGTTTATGATCTATTTGCTCGGGTTGTTCATTTCCTACATATGGATCATTCTAAGGTTCCTTTGCTTACACCATATAACTATGGAACTTGGCATCAACATTCATAGAATGCACTATTGCAACTAGGGTATATTCCATATTGAAGAAAAAGTAGCGAAACTTATAGATGATAAGGATAAGCTAAAATAAATGACGAACATATAAAAGCTCTTGGTGTCTTTGTAGTTTTATTTTCCTTGATCTTATGTTTCAAATTGAAGAATGTAAAACTTCATGAAGCTTGAGAAAAGTTAAAAACATTGTATGGTACAACAGATAAAGTTAAAGGCTATCCGATTGATAATGATTTGACAAGCCTTGATCTAAAGAACTTTGACAATATCTACAATTTCATATCGAAAGTTAATGATTTGAGAGCACAAGGTAAAGAATGCGACACTTATAAAAAGGACATTTAATTACTTTATAATGTACCGAATAAACTTGGTCCCGAATATCCATCTTTTGTTTCTAGCTTTCATACTCATAGACTAACTATGGGATATGGAAAGCCTCCTTACTGTTCTTTGACTCTTCCTTGATGACCCTATTATTCCACTCCTTATAGATGCACCCGACAAAGTAAGGAGGAATGTGGTTCCATAATGCCTTTAACACTGGATATCTAAAGGGGGAGTTATCTCTCATAGTTTCAATGAAATTTCTAGTGCTTGGGGGAAATACCTAGTTGATATGTAGATAGGGCAACACATCTTCCCAAACATCCCTAGTAAACTTGCAATGTATAAAAAGGTGATCTACCAAGCAGTAAAGTATTATTTTGTCATGATATGTTACATCAAATTAAAAAATAAGTATTTCACATTATAATTTTCTAATAATAATCAATATCAACCAACTCATTTAAAAATTAATTAACTTTTGATAAATAAAATTACATCTCCTATAAAATAATAATAGATTATTTTTTATAAATGAAATCAATAATATTAGATTAACTTTGGATAAATGAAAAAAAATATCTAATTTAATTTTTATTTTGATGTCTAATTTAATTTTTATTTTGATGATTAAAACAAATTTATCTTATGTTACTTCACAACAAATTAAGATATAGTCATATACTTTTGATAACTATCTTCAATTTATACCTCTACTGTGTAGAATATTGGTCTTGCAACACAACCCAAACCATTATTGCTTATCTGAAAATTTTCTAACCTTTTTTTGTGTTTGTTTTTCTTATAGTTACAGAAATGCTCACTCTTCTCTACAATTTTGATGGTCTCGTCCATCAGGCAAATGTCTAACTCTAATTTCCAACAGCCTATTAGACATACGCATTGCAAAGATGTCAGTTTTTCAAACTCGGATGGCAATTTGTCAAGGCTCAAACAACAGTTTAAATGTAAGTTGTGCAGAGCTTCAAGATCACCAAAGCTAGAAGCCAATTTTTCCAAACATTCACAACGTGAGAGAATTAGATGTGTTAGAGTTTTTAGCCGCCCAATAAATTCTGGCAATTCTTTCAAACTTGTGCACAATGACATCTCCAAATGTGTAAGAGTTTTCAGCTGTCCAGACATATCTGGCAGTTCTTTCAAACTTGGGCATTCTGACAGGTTTAAACGTGTCAGACGGGGCAAACAATTGTGGCAGACGCTCCATCTTATGACAGCGGTTTATAAAGAGACCACTCAATTGCATTAACACGCTTGCTCAAGAAGCCATAAAGAATCACAATCCCTCACTCTCACAGACAATCACAATCACAAGCCAAACTCCTTTAATTCCTTTGAGCCTGCCCTGCAAGACTCAACTATCAGCAAAATTTATTTAGCAATGAAATTGATTAGTTGTTTAATCCATCTAAGTATAACTAGAGGAGAAACATTGGTTTCGTCGAGAGAGATTGTTAAAGCTGTTAATGTGAGATGCAAGTATAAGAATGCCTTTTTAAGAAATAATTTAAAAAAGTGATTTACAAATATTGGAATACAATAAAATAATTTACGAAATGATTAACAAGATGAATGACACCTTAATCTTAATAAATGTCCCAGTGGGCACTTTTCTTGCAGATACATCCATAAGAAAATAATCAAACATGTACCACTTGATTCTTCAACATACTTTTGTACTCTATCAAAGTGCATGTAATAATTTTTAAGATGTCTATCATATCAAACAATAACTATTTTCATCCTCCAACTTGTCACCTATGGAATAAGAAAGGAACAAACCAAGGTGAAGATGCATCAATCCAAAGATTCCAATTGATACAAATTCCCCAAGTTATTGTCAAACAAAAATAATCCAGGTGCTTTGAAATAGCAACCACAACAAACGCTAATTTGTGTACTCATTTGTACCTCAAGTGTATACTAACATTAGTAGAACTCATGGCAACAACATGTGAAACCCATAAAACACAATTGCAAGCTCAATGTATTTCCATCACTCTAATCATCCTTCCTCCTATCTCGATGCCACATACCAATGCACATATAAAAATAGACAAGCCAATTAACTAAATGTGCATCAATATTGAATTGATACATGGATATAGATAACCCACATTTGAGTCTTCAAATAAACCAATGGATATAGGCAATGCACCAAACTACACAACTCGTAGATCTCAAACAAGAGAATTATATGCAAACCTGTTGTTACATTAGTAACAAATAGACTATAAAAATCAAAAGGATATCCTAACGATAAAAAAATATAAATCCAGAAAGTCCCATTGCATGGGTAATGCCAAATCTAAAACAAGATCATGACATGCAAATTTTGCTAATCAACACCCAAGCCAAGGTGTGCTTAATAATCAAACCATGTATTATCAAATAAAAAGAAAAATGATCCACGCATAACCAAAATCATTTCACAATCTCTCACAACATATTATCATCACTCTCTCAAGTCCACCATAACAAACCATGTGAACATGAACCTCCACAAATCAATCATAGAACAAAAAAGAGAAAAACTATAAATCATATCACATAACATGTCCTACCAACTGTAACATATAAAATGGTACATTTAAAATGTAGGGGTAAATAAGATGTTCCCCTCTTATCCTTAGATACACAAATGAAGGATCCAAATTGATTAACCCCAAAGGAAGGATCAATGCATAAATGAATCCATCATTTGGAAATAAGAGTAAAGAGGAAGATCTTAAATTCCCTTTTATAGGAAAGAATGTGTGATAGGTTTAGAAAGATTAATAACTTTAATTGAAATGAACAGGAGAAAAGTACTAACCTTGAAATGTTACAGATTTGAAGAATGCTATTTTCGGGGGTCTGCACTGAGTTTTTGGAAAATATGAGACCGGATCTGGGATGGAAACGCAGAGACAAACAAAACCCAGAAATATTTTTCCATTCTGACACAGTTCCGATTTCTATCCTCAAGTCAATATCACCATTGACCCAGAATTTTCGATTTCGACTAAGGGCGGAATTAACCTCAAAAGTCTCCGACTAAAAATCTATTCCCAGATCCTGAAAGTTTGCCAAAAAGGGTATCTAAATCTACACTCTGATCCGCTGTTCTGAACCTATATCTGCAAGAAAAATGGATTTATTTGTTGGGGGGGGGGGGGGGGGGGGGTTGNGGAGGGGTTTGCCTTGGTCAAACCTTGGTTTTGGAATTAACCTCAAAGTATAATTGAAATTGCATAAATAAACAAAGCAAATAGAACAATTCACCTCGCTTATGTAGAAGCCCTTGTGGCGGATTCGAATCCGTGGATCCACAAGTATGCATGCACCAAATGGATGTAGAATATAGAATGTATAATATAAGATGTCTCAAATAAATTGCTTATAGATCTTCAACACCAATCTTGAATGAATCTTTGAATAGGAAGAGGCTTGGAGGAATGTGGATAAATAAATCTTCAACAAGAGGGCTCCATGGAGCTTGAATCCTTCAATGGCCACCATATCTTCTTGATGAATGGAGTGCTTGAGAAGTGCTTGAATAATTGAGAATGGATGAATGCTTCAATGGCTACTTGTCTTGCTTCAAATCTTGCTTCTTCACCTTTTGGATTTCACTCTTCAAGTCTTTGATAGTTGATGATCATGGTTATGGTTAGAGAAAATGAGAGGAGAAAGCTTCCTTATATATAAATCTAGGGCACAATCTTCTAGAGAGGCCTACATAGGAGAATTAAGTTCCAATTAGACCTATATCCCTAGAAGAGGACCTATATTAAATATAATTTAAGATTTGTTCATCTGAAGACCGAAACAGTTGACCCGGAAGCAGGAATTAACTCTTTCTAAAGCCCGATATCTAGAAACCGTGGAAATTTGAAATTTGGACCATAAGTCAGAAAAAGGTTGATTTTGACTTAGGTCAAGGTCGAGGTTGACCTTGACCCAAAAAGGTCAACTTTGACCCTGAGGCCAAAGTCCCAGTTTGTAGTTTGGAGTGTCAGAAATAGGCTAGAAAAAGTGGGAAATGGGGCAGAACAGGGGAAAAAGCCATATCCAAGTCAGAGACCCATTCAAGGCGCTTGACATGACCCCAAACCACTTACTCGGAAGGCTAAACTAGTCTACAATGGAAGTGCTTCCGTTTTCCGACTATACATTTAGCCCCCACTTTAGCAAGAGTATGGACTCAATGCAAACGCTTGGTAAAGGAGATCATGAAGAACAAATAATCTTATTGAAATCAAAAGGGACAAAGGAATCCTCAAGCACTCAGGGACTTAAGTCTTTATCAACCCTAAGATCACGATAAGAGAGACATCACCAGTTAAGGAGAAAAAGAGAGAGGGTGTTATTACCTCGCCCAATGAGAACTTATGTCCCATTGCGAACCACACAAGGAAACAATGCAACTGGAAAGATGGAGTTGAACATCCTAGTGAATGTGGCTACTCACTAGTCAACCCATCAAGGAGATCCGGTCTTAAGGACACCTTCCAACCTTAAGGGATTAAAATGTTGTAAATTGAAACTGGAGGGATCAATAGATCCGTATAAATTTAAATTGGAGGGATCAAGAGATCCTATAAGGTAAAAATCCATGCTTTAAGGATTATTCTTTAATCCATAAAGGGAAAAAGTTTTAAGTTTAGAAAATATTTTGAACGCGTGTGTGCAAAAAGTGAGTAGAGCATATGCCCCTACGATAAAGTCATTGCTATCACTTTAACATGAGCAATGGCCTTAACGGAAACAAAAAAAACTCTACTAACTGCGTTTCCACTACGAGATGCCCCCAACAAAGACAAATCAAGGGAAATAACACATAAACATACAAAGAACACAGAAGGGATCTACCTACTGTGGGGTCAGTATGATCATAGGATAATATTTATATATAGATATGATATTATTGCAAATGAATTGACATCATTCCCCAAAGAAAGTAGAACTACAATCACAATGGAAGAAAGAAAACTCAAGAGTTACAAAGAAGAGTCTTTTCAGACCACAACCTGGAGACCAAAAACAATCAGTGCTACCATGTCGCAGATCCAAGCAGACGACACAAGGAAAATATTTACGAACAATACCACAAGTACAACATAACATGAAAACTACATATAGAAGAATAGAGATACATATAGAGGAATTATACAACAGGTTTGATTCCTTTATCACCTTGCACTAACAAAGTAACAAGGGTCGTGTAAAAGAGTAACAAGCATTTAGCAAACACATTACGGGAGAAGCACAATACCGCATACAAACACAAAAAGGGCTACCATGAAGGACAAGCCAATGAGGCGCATCGCCTACTCTCCCCATCTCGGTTTATATCATTTAGGGAAGGTGGGCAACTCACAAGAGGGACTATATCCAATATAGTAGGAATAATAGCCAGTTCCAAACAAGGATCCTCTTGAGAATCGCGTTGCTCGATACTAGGTGTAATTATCAATTGAGTTGAAAGCATATAAGGTAAATTAGTGTATACACTAAAAAATGGCTTCACTAAGTAATTAATTAAATATTTATTATTTAATTAATATTGACTTGATGAGTTAATTAAATATTTATTATTTATTTAATATTTATTTCTTCTATTTATTAAGTAAATTATTTTAATTTATTTAATACATTCACTATAGTCTATTCTTCTTATCCTAAGTCTTCTAAATTAATCTCATTAAAAGTGATTAATTACACAGTCACTAAATATGACTAAGCTTCCTAGTCCACCTCATAGACCTAGTCACTTGACATGTCACCTTGGCTAAAATAATTAATTATTATCAATTATTAATAAATCATTATCCTCACCCACACATGTCCTATTCCTAAGGGCTATGTGGCTTCATAAGACTTGGTCTCATGACCACATGTCTTCTCCTACACCAAGTCAAGAAGCAAACCCTATTCCTAAGGAGCTTCTCAAGCCACCTCAAAGAGTCCAAGATGACTCATAGGACACTTGTACCAAGAGTCCTCATGAGGAAAAAGTCCTTCCCCTTTCCTCTCCATGGTATTTGTGAGACACTTGACATGTTTCTTTCCCTTCCACCTTCTTCTCCTCTATGTCAATATAGGAGGAACCTTCTCCCTATTCTCTCTCACATTCTAACTACATCCCCCTTTCTCTCAACCCCTTCAACCAAGTTAATAGCAACCCTAGGATCTTCCACCTTTCAATCTCCACCCTAGGATCGTGCCACCTAGGCTTGGGTCCTCCGAAAACCTATAAAAGGAGCCTCATTCTCCCTTTGTGATATAATAGGAAATCAAGCATTCAAGCAATGAAGCCATCAAGCATTCAAGCAATCAAGCAATCTCACTCATTCCATCATCCATTAGTTGCATTTTACATACATTCACTCAAATCTCCACACTTTGGTGACATCTTGGACAAGGAGCTTCAAAGGAAATCTGAGAGCTCAACATCCAAGAAATCAAAGCTAGGAGGACAATGGAGACAAGCTACAATGGGTAGGTGAAGGTAAATCTTGTTTTTACTTCATTTGATTATTTGTATTCTTCATTGGGTTGCATTTTAGATAGATTTATTAGCTTTATTATAGTAGTATTTTGTTTATCATAGTAGACATCTATTTTGCATACATTTTTGGGGCCCACCGTGGGGCCCTCCCCACAAAATTGACATTTGGTTTTTAATTTTTCCGTGTGAAGGATTCTATAGGCTATTTCTGCGCATTCATCCCCGATACTTGCGCATCCATATGTTTCTGCTGCGCTTTTTTTCAAATTGCGCATCCGTTCCATAAAGCTGCACTTTCATTTACTGTTGCTGCACATTTATACATTTTGCGCAATCGTTCTCTGTTCCTGCGCATTCATCCGCTATTCCTGTGCATACATCATTTTCACCAGCAAAAGTTTTTTTTTATATTTTTATCATTCGGTTTAGCTAATCATCTTAACAAGTTTTTGTTTATTTTTGTAGCTTTTAGGCCATTTTGCAGGTCGTAAATCTGAAGACCCCAATCTTAAATTATTGACAGTTTACTTGCAGGTTCCTAGGGGTTTGCAAAATAGACTACAACCTTCGTTTGGGCTTTAAAATACGACATGCTTTTCAAATTCGTGTGTCGTCTTTAGTTTAGCAAAACTGTCTGTTGTGTCTTGCTTTCATAGCTCAATTTGTAATCCCAGATTATAACAACGTATCCTCTCCCCTTGCCATTCGTGGACCTTGGGTGTAAGAGATATTGTTATAATCTTTAGAGGGCGATCTTTGGTGGGAAAAGAAGTACTCACCCCAAGGAACGACCCAACCGGTAACAGGCTAAAGCAAAGCCCCTCCAAACCGGTATACAAAAAACACCATTGTGATTAATCTCACAGTAGACAAGTGTGAATTCGTTGTGGCAACCAAAATCTCCTCTAGTACCCACGTGGTGCGTTAAAGTCCCTACATTGTTAAGGTGAAAATCTTACTTTGAAAGGATTGGGAGAGCCCCCTTAATTGAGAAAATGACTTGATAACAAACACCTGAACAGATGCCCTTACTACAATCTTTTGTTTAGTGGCCAAAAACCTTCTATTTGCTGGTTCAATGGGTAGCCCAACCTGTGAAGACACCCCACATTACTCACGGTTCATAGTAGAGATAGCGGTTCTTTGGGAAGTAATGACCCATTGAATTTGGAACTTGGTGTGCCAGAGAAGTGAGTGCACTGTAAGGCGGAGCACATGCCTCCAAGTTCCTAGGCTATCCACTTTGAATTGCGTGGCTAGATTTTATTATCCAAGTGGGGATTCTGCAGATACTGTCCTTGCCAACCTTAGGAATTGTAAGCGTATTTGTGCATACATATTAGATTAAATCATATTAGATCATTTTTGTCTTGCGTGTGTGTGTTTATGCATTTTCATATTGCCAAAATAAACTGAAAACCACAAATTTTCCAAAAAAAAACATCTGCAAAACCATAAAAAAAACCAAAAAAATCAGAACCTGCGCATTTATCACTTTCTGTTGCGCATTTGTTCAATCTGCCTGTGCATTTTTTCCTGCGCATCCATAACAACAAGCCTTTGTACGGACCCTCAATATTTCAAAAGTACACTTTTAGATACCCAATTTTGTCCTCAGTGTGATTCTGGAAACATATTTGATTTTATCAGACCTTTGATCTTCAGTTTGACCATTTTCATCATCTTTCTTTCATCTAAAATTTCATAAATCATTCCTCAATCTTCCAAATCTACATTTAAGTGTTGGAACATTACCTTGATTATTATATTTTGGCTTTTGTGAGTTTTTATCATATAAGGATTTATCATCCTTCATCAAAACTTACCTAGGTCACCATCTCTTGGTTTTCCTTTGTCATATCATAACGAGATCCATACCTCCTATTGACTTAGATTATCAAGTTACCCTATATACTCTAACAATTTTGAATCTATTTCTCCCATCTCTTTTATCATCACATCTTCATCTATTTCATCTTTCACCTTTTATGGTTCAAACTCGATCTCAAAAACTCAAACAAACCGTTAATCCAGAATCCGTAGATAAGATGGAAGGAGGCTGTTAATTTTGGATCAGATTTATATGGCTTTTAATTTTTCTTAGATAACCTCAATATATGTAATATATTTAATCATAATATATAAATATATATTTATTATCAATATAATAACAACAAACAGCAAATGGATATAAATAAAGTAGACATAATAATATAGAGGCATGTCTCTTTAAGGAGACATGACTCTATATGATTATGTATTTTCAATATATTATTAGTGACCGATAATATTAATCGGTATTAGCAATTACACCCGATGGCTTTAATAGCACCCGATCGGTGATGCCCGATCAACACCTAATCACCACCCGATCGGTATTGTAATCACCGATATGAATCGGTAAGTTAGTAATATGATGATATTATAATCAACCGATGTCAATCGGTATATATTAACATGACCGATACCAGTTCGGTATTTTATGAGCATTTAGAATTGAGTTTTTAATATTATTTATATTGTCAAATATAATATACATTTGTATATGTATATTAATATATATAATAATATCATTATTACTATATATATATATATATATATATATATATATTAATATGCATATACATAATGTAGAATAATATTATCTCATTCTATTTTATCTGATAACATTAACATTAAATATAATTGATACAAATCGGTATTAACATTCACATTAACCGATATGATGTTTATTTAAATCAATATTATAAAGAGATAAAATTAAGTATGTATATTAATATAATAATAATATCTATCATTATATATATATATTAATATATTGCTTGTCTATATTCTCATAATACTAGGATCATTTTATCTGATTGAAGCTATAAACATCAACACTCCTTCTTAGCTAGGGAAGATAAAATTTACATCACAATAAGTTCATAAATTGTGAAAGTTGTTCTCAAGTGGATTGCCTCCATCGGCGATTCGATCCACAAGTTCTCAGGTGGATTGCCTCCATCGGTGATTCGATCCACAAGCTCTTACAAGCTTTGGTGTGGATTGCCTCTATCGGTGATTCTATCCACAAGCTCTCGTGTGAATTGCCTCTATCGACGATTCTATCCACAAAATCACGAGCTTCATTGTGTGGATTGACTCAATCGGCGATTCTATCCACAAGCTCTCATGTGGATTGCCTCTATCGGCGATTCTATCCACAAGCTCTCATGTGGATTGCCTCTATCGGTGATTCTATCCACAAACTCACGAGCTTCATTGTGTGGATTGCCTCAATCGGCGATTCTATCCACAAGCTCTTATGTGGATTACCTCTATCGACAATTCTATCCACAAACTCATGAGCTTCATTGTGTGGATTGCCTCAATCAGTGATTCTATCCACAAGCTCTCGTGTGGATTGCCTCTATCGACAATTCTATCCACAAACTCACGAGCTTCATTTAAAAGTATTTGTCACAGAATATCAAGTCGCATGATATTCTCCAAATACTCAGAGTAATGGCCTACCAACATCAAGTCACATGATGTCCACCAAGTACTCAAAAGTTTACAAAGATATCATATCATGATATCGGGAGCATTGGCCTACAGAATATCAAGTCGCATGATATTCACCAAGTGCTCAGAGTAATGGCCTACCAACATCAAGTCAACATGATGTCCACCAAGTACTCAAAA
>MU228530.1:4608827-4630385 GCA_018584345.1 Thuja plicata | reverse complement strand
AGTCAGCTTTAGGATCTCCATCCGTCAGGTATCATTGGATTTTGCTTGTCGGGCAACTATGTTTTTAGCTCGTCGGGCATCCTATGATTTTGCTTAATCGGGCAACTCTATCTTTTGCTTGTCGGGTATCACTGAGACTTTTTATTTGCCTTTACCAATGGTGTGCACTCCATCGGTGCTGTCTGTCACTTAGTGAATACTTAACTTTTATGCATTGCTGAAAGAATAATATTTTTTCCATTGATTCTTTGAAGTCTTTGGCATTATGTACATGACCGTATAGATGATATCAATTTGACATCAATGACAATACAAACCATTAACTGATGTAATGTCTTGCATCATCTTCAACTTAACATTATCAAACATTCAATCAGTTACATGTCATTAGATGATATCTTAGAAAAATCCAAGAATAGAGATGGTCATTTAAGAGTGTTGGATAGGATATTCACCCGAATGGAAAAATATTAGATTAGACTCAATTCAAAGAAGTGTACCTTTGGGGTTATATCGGGAAAACTGTAAGGATATATTGTCTTAGCTAAGGGCATAGAAGTGGATCCAAAAAAAGTCAAGGCGATCATCAAAATAGATTCACCTATGAATATCTATCAATTGAGATCTTTACAAGGACGCCTTCAGTCAATCATAAGGTTTGTTTCTCAATTAGCAGACACAAGTCATCCTTTTTAGCACCTGTTACATAAAAATATCTTATTCAAGTAGGATGATAAGTGTGAAGAAGCCTTCACTAAGATCAAGCAATACCTAGCAAGTCCTCCTACTCTTATGTCACCGATTCTAGGCAAGCCACTCTTGCTCTATATTTCAGCTACAAAAGTCTGGCTCGGTGCTCTTTTGACCCAACAAGATCAAGAAGGAAAAGAAAAGGCTATATATTACATCAGTCGCACCCTTGTGGGATATGAGCTCAATTATGCACCGATTGAGTGAACATGTCTAGCGGTAGCCTTTGCTTCACAAAAGTGGCAGCAATACATTTTGTCTCATTCCATCAAGCTTGTTGCAAAGATTGATCCTTTGAAGTATCTTTTGAGCAAGACTGCATTAGCGGGAAGATTGGCTAAGTGGGTCATGTTGCTTAGTGAATTTGATTTTGAGTACGTGGAAAGGAAGGCTATTAAAGGGCAAGTAATTGCTGATCAATTAGCTGAGGCACCACTAATAGATGATCAACCTATACATACAAAATTTCCAGATGCACATATCCTAGAATTATCTACACAAACCTGGATGCTATATTTTGATGGATCATATACGCACCATGGTTTAGGAGCTGGAGTGTTATTTGTTACACCACAATGATATACCATACCAAAGTCCTACAAGTTACTTTTTCCTTGTACAAATAATGTAGCTGAGTATGAAGCTTTGATGATCAGGTTGAAGATGTCTCTACAATGGAAAGTGACTGAATTGAATGTCTATGGAGACTCCCAGCTAATTATCAATCAAGTTAATAATGAGTATCAAACCAAGGATGACAAGTTGTTACCATATAAGAACATGGTGGATGACTTTAAGCAATATTTTTTGATCATTACCTTTGTGAAAATTCCAAGACATGAGAATAAGGCTGCAGACACTATGGCAATAATTGCTTCACTATTTAATGTGGAAGATACAAAAGCCCATTTTGAGTTCTTAGTGGAATCTTTGGCTTATCCTGCATACGATGATCCTGATACAAGTATCATATTTCATATTATCAGACAAGATTCCCCTAGCTATGGAAAGATATATTCCTACCTAAAAGACAATTTCCTTCCCCTCGACTTATCTAGAAACCAAAAATGAACCTTTCTATTCCAAACCTTCCGCTATCTCCTAATATTTGACACCTTATATCGGCGAGGTCTTGACGATACTCTCTTATGATGTCTTGAACATGATGAAGATCAAACTACCTTACAAGACGTACATGAGGGTATTTGTGGAACACAATCGAGGGTTCCTTCATTGGCTAAGAAGCTCATGCGTATGGGTTAATACTAGACTACTATGGAGACATATTCCTTTCACTTTCCTAGGAAATGCAAGAAATGTCAAATACATGGGAATCTTATTCATGCACCAACACAACAACTTCATCCTGTTACAACTACATTTCCATCCAGTCAGTGGGGACTTGACCTTGTGGGAACAATTCACACTCCATATTCCAATAACCATAAATTCATTATAAATACCACTGAGTATTTTACCAAGTGCATTGAAGCCGTTCCATTGATCACTGCCACCGGAAAACAGGTTTCCATGTTTATCCTTAACTATATCATTTTTCGATAGTGCATCCCTATGGACCTTATTACTGATCATGGGAAGCAATTCCAAAATCAAGATATAGATGAACTATGTGATAAATTCCACATCACCCACTATTATTCCACCATTTATTACCCCCAGGGTAATGGCCAAGCTGAGGCGTCTAATAAAATCATTGTCAAAATCCTTCAAAAGACTGTCAATGATGCTGGCTGTGACTGGCATGTCCAATTGAATCCTGCCCTATGGGCCTATAATACTTCCATCCATACTCCCACTAGTGCCACACCATATTCCCTTTTTTATGGGTCTTAAGCTGTCCTGCCCCTCGAGGTCGAGTTACCTTCTCTTCGTGTGTCCCTGAAAGATTTGATTCCAGATGAAGAGTATAGAGTTGCATGGCTAATTGAATTAGAATTGCTGGATGAAATTCGTCAAAGAGCCTTTGATCATTTAAAATTATATCAGCAAAGGATGTCTCATCAGTATAATAGTAAAGTGAAACCCAGAGAATTTCAGGTGGGTGATCTAGTCCTTCGTGAGAATCCCAAAAATCATCAGCATTGTGAGAAAAAGGGCAAGTTTGAGCCTAATTGGTTAGGTCCTTTTGTGATTACAACAACCTATGGTTCTGGGGCCTATCCGTTATCTACATCTGAGGGAGATCCCTTGGATGAGCCTCTTAACACCATGCACCTAAAGAATTTTTATGCATAAAATCCCAGTGCAAAGGATATAGTCAAAAAATCATAAAAATTAAAAAAATCAAAAAATCAAAAAATCACAAGAAAATTGCAATAAAAGCATGTGGTGAAAACCTGGAAACAAGCACCATTTGTGACAAGTTAGCTCCTCCCTCTATTGGGATTCTTCTAGCACATCATCCCATTTGTATATATCCATAATAAAGTGACATTTCAAGTCACCCTTTTCCTTGTACACATCATAATAAAATGGCCAATCCATGATTCCTATCCATTGTATAAATCCCTAATAAAACCCTATCATAGCTTGGTCTACTGTCCTTGTCTTCACCCTAGTCTAGTGTGTCTTTCTTCACCCATGATAAGTCAGTCCATCACCTAGCTGGGGGCATGTCCTTGACCTAGTTTGGGAAGTGGATCTATGATAGTCACGACTCTTAGAGGAAAAGAATGGATTACTTTCACTAGAAAAGCAAACACAATCACCTGTTCTTACACAAAGCTATTCTACATCATGATTCATAAACTGTGACCTATCCTTCAAAATGTGATCGCTTATCTATACATTTGCAACAACGTCACATCGACCAAACTGATCAATAAACCTAACACTATCTTTTGGAGAAGAAATGTATATTCATAGTAGGCATGTTAGAATGATTTGTTATACGATTATGCATTCATATATGGATTTCATTGTTATCATGTTCCTATGCTATTTTAGGATATCTTTAACATGAGTTTAACACTCCAAATATGTCATTGATTATAATAGCCAGGATGGGACATGATATTTTCTTTGATTTCTGTTTGTGGGATAGCTTCCAATGAAGTCGAAGGAATAAATAATTGGGGTGTCTGTGCGTAAGTGCCTTCATCCATTGAATAAGTATTGACAACATACAAATCATGTTGTTATAGCAATACTATTAACGGTGATACGCCACACATACCTTGATTCCAAGTATTTGTTCCCTGATGGAGGGGGATAATTCCTTGTCTGTTATGCAAACAAAACTCAGGTCATCCCGGTTCAATTATACCTAGATGCTTGTCAAGTTTGCTATATTAAAATCCATGCAAGAAGTGCTTAGGTCATCCTGGTTTAATTATACCATGATGCTTGCATCTTCTTGCAACATAACGAGCTTAATGATGAAGAATAAAATTCCCATAATTATGAATTTCTAAGATGTTTATGAAGTTGTGGAGATACTAATTTCTCATATCATTCTGCATTTGCATTTAATAGATCGTAAAAGCTCTTTTTATAGGGTTCTATAGGATCTCTTGCTTAAGTCACCTTTTTCTCTTTGTCTATCCTTCTTGTGACAGACACATGGCTGTTCAAAATTGAGGACATTTTGGATAACAAAAATATAGCATTTAGGATTGTGCATTTTTTATATAACCAATTATATTCACATGCATATTTTGATCATCTCATTTTGTAATAGTTGTCATTTCATACCATTATAGGTCATTATATTATTACTATCATTATCCATTTCATTTTGTATCATTATCGCATATCATTAAGTTCATTATCATTATTTTTCATCTATCTATTTACAAATCATTTATATCTCATTAGTATTTATGTGATCCAATCATAATCATTTTGCATCCATATAACATTAAATAGTCATAAAGAAAAAAAATGCATAATCAAAGTCATTCATCACATCCTGCATGTGTTAGTATCCACAAAATGCATAATCAAAGTCATTCATCACATCCTGCATGTGTCAGTATCCACATATGTATCATCATCATAAGAAATGCATCATAGAAGTAATCATAATAGAACTGTATCATATAGAAATTCCATCATCAAGAGTCCATAAAACCAAAATAACATATCCAAATGTCTAATGATATCTCATAAAATAAACCATGTGTCCATAAGTGTCCAACAAGTCTCTCATAATAATACAATAAAGATACAATGAAGCCATAAATACACAGTGTATGTCAAAATAGCTAAGAACCACTGCCTCTAGACTTTGTCTGTTGATGTCTGCGTGCTGCAATAGAAGTACCTACCGCTGATGGCTCTCCATACCCTAATGGTGGTCTCACTGGGCATGATGATGTACCGCCGCTACCTATCGACCCCTGTCTCTGATGTGCTATTGTCCGCACTGCATATGAGCTCTCCCTAAGACTCCTAATCCACCAATCCCATGGAACAACCTATTTGTATGCCTCTCTCCAATAAGAGATCTCTCTACCAGCTCTCATCATCATCCAAAAACTGCCTGCATGAGGCCCCAATGTCTCTGTGGACTCTAACTCATCAAGTAGTGTATTTGCCTCTCCTAACTACTCTATGACAGTATCCTAATCCTGTCTTACCTCCATGATCTCCCCCTCTAACCTCTCCACCCGTCTCTCTAAACTAGGGACACGGCCAACCTGTACCTGTATCATTGCTAGTCTGACTAGCAACACATCAATATATATGTCCTCCTCCTTTGCTATGTCCCTCTGTAAATAGGGATACCACCTCCTGACATCCATCTCTACATGTACATCCTATGCCCCCACATCTGGCATCTATACATCATGCCCAACATTGAGCATTGGCTCATCCTGAATATCCCCCTGTCGAACTCTGCCTAGTACCACTCCCACCTGGCCCAGTATCACAACAACCTCATCCTGCACCTGTCCTACTTGAATCAAAACCTGTACCTATATCAAGGGATCTATCTATGCTAGTATCTATGCTTTTCTTTGATCATGTGCCTATACTGGTGCCTATCTCTAGGAAGCTACTGGTCTTTGTGCCGGTGGAAGGCATACCTCCTATCTGGCCGGAGGTGGCATCAAATCATGTGGTCTCACTCTATCTCCTCTCCCTCTACCTGGACCATCACATCCATCATCTCTGTCATCATCACCATCTCTACCTCCCCCTCGGCCTCTCCTATCCCAGCCTCATCGCCTGCCTCAACGTATATCCTTAGGGTCTCTTTGTGGTGGCCTCTCTATCAGGTCACTGAGTCTCGGGATTGGATGATCCCTTAATTATCTGTCATACTCTGTTGTCATACCTGGGTCTACGAATCCCTATCTCATCGACCATGCCTGAAATGGCATGTCTAGGAACTCCTGTCGAGCAACCTCATATAAAACCATCGGTCCTCAATCCTGTCTCTCCTGACGGGTGCATGCAAACTCTGTCACCCCCTGAGGCATCCCCTGAATCTTTCCAAACTATTGCAGGGCCTTGCTCACCATTTGTCGCTCTATAATATAGGTAGTCCTCCGCATCAACCATCGTGACTCGAAGTAGTATCCAAGCTGATGCTCATCCTCCCATGGCTCGCACCCTAGGTAGGGTCTCTAGATAACATCATCTATCGTATCAAAAGTGTACCTCCAAAACTCTAATCATCCCAGCTTACACTGAGACTGGATCGATGGATAAAGGAAAATATATGGCTGTCCTGTGCCCTAAAATCTCAAAGCTATCAACCATGTGATAGAAATGTGCTCCCATGCCCACACATGGAGCAATGTGACACTTGCTGATAACGAGGCTCCTCTCTAATATACAACCTGACGAAGATCATGATATAGATGTGCTAATAAGCACACCCCCAAGCAAAATGGGTTCCCTCGTCCATCATCCTCTGAAGTGTCCGACCCCACCCAACTTCAAAGCCATGTGATCTTTAATCTAGGTAGACATACCCTCCAATCACTCTGGCCAACACAACTGGCAGTGGCTCATACAACTCCACTATCTCCCAACTAATCTCTACCTCATCAATATCCTCATCCCCAAACACTCCTCTGCACTCTGTCAAACCACCATGTCGGTCGTACTGAACCAACTCTCCTATGATAGACAATCGTAGGATGTGATACACATCCTCTAATGTCACAGTCATCTCTCTTGTTGGAAGATGAAATGTACTCATCTCTGAGTGCCACCTCTCCGCAAACGCAGTCAACATACCCAAATTTGCCTGAATCCCAGGTGTGTAAATCACATGATATAGGCCTATCGCCCCAATCAACACTTTGTCGGTCTCTGACAATGCTGATCTAAGAATCCATGTCATAGGATATCTCTCCCACAACATCAAGACATCAGTAATATCCTCCTATCATCACAAATCAAAAAATTACACTATCAAACATCGATCAAACTGATCTATCTATCTATCTTATCTATCAATCAAACACATGTGTTAGGAACCTGTGTGTCCCTTCTGTTTATTTTGTTAGCGTAGTGTTTTTGGGCACATATGCTTTGTAAGTTGTCCTGTGAGTATATCTTATTATCCCACATGCATAGGTAGCAATACTTGTCTAGATTATACTTAGTATATAAGTGTGTGTTGAGGCCTTTGAAGGCACCAACAAATTTATTGTATTGAGCTTGCTCAAAGGAGGTTACCCCCTCGAAGTGGCCTGCGATCAATAAACTCACTCTGAGTTCTACTGCTGCTCCATATTTATGTTATTTCGTGCATGTTCATCATATTGTTGTAGGAGGTTCCTCTCATCTGGTATCAGAGCAATTTCTTGGGCTCGCTGGGTGGAAATTCTTTCAATTTTTTTTTCCATCGTGGCCTTCAAGTGCTGTGTTAATTACAATACTTTTTTTTTTTTTTTTTGCATCTGCTGCTCTGAGTTCTACAATGCTTCAATTCAAATTACAACAATTCTTGTTCTCGTAGTAGTTCATTTCAGTTATTAGTATCCGAGTTATTTCCCTTGAGCTGTCTTCCCATTTTATAGCCATAGCTTCCTGGCTGTCTTCCCGTTTCCTCTCAAAGTTCCCCAGAACCTCTGAAATACCATTCTGCATAATTCATTCCTTGAAGACCCTACTCCAAATTCCACATATTGAAGCCCTAAATCCCTCATTTATCTAATTTAAGGGTTTGCCCTAACTTTCTTTCTTCTTAGCCAATCGCCACCAAATCTAGCCACAAGGTTCATTTCCTAATTCTTCTCCTTTGTCCTTCTTGGACCGCTCTTCCCATTCCACCTCCCCACCACTAAAACCCTCATTTTTAATTTTCCCTTTTCATCAGAAAGTGTCCAACCACTTGTCGAACCCCCAATAACCATCCACGTTTTGCCCAAATCCAAGTTTGCCGTAATTGAAAAAGTTTATGTTTCTATTTTTCTACCCATTTCAAAAAAAAAAATTAAAATTAAAATCCTGCTATATGGTTGTCACTCGTACAGGAGAAAAAATCATGGAGGAGGAACTTGCATCCCTCAAGACCAAACTTCAAGATCTAGATGACAAATTTCTCGGTCTCACTCTTCAGCTCTCAGCCATGAACTGAAACCATTCTGGAGATGCTAAATTTTCTTCTGGCAATTTTTCATGGATCGAAGCTTGATTTTCCTTGCTTTGATGGTGCTGATCTGACTGGATGGATTTACCGGGCAGAGAAATATTTCAACTTGCATAATACTCTAGATATCAACAAAGTCTTGCTTGCATCTTTTCATTTGGAACATGAAGCTCTTCAATGGTTCTGTTGGTACATCAAGGCTAATGAAGACCCAACCTAGATAGAATTGTGCACACTCCTTTTGCAGTGCTTTGGCCCTAGTTATTTTGATGACTTCACAGGAGCACTCACTAAACTTCTCCAAACAGGCACAGTAAGAGAATACCACACAGAGTTTGAAAAATTAGCTAATCACACAGAGGGATTGTATGATGAATTCTTCCACAGTTGTTTTGTCAGTGGTCTGAAGGATGCACTTCAATCTGAAGTGAAAATGTTCTGTCCCACTACAATGATGGAAGCCCTTGGGTTGGCTAAGTTAGCAGAGGACAAGATTAGTGCTCTATAATGTTCCAGATCCAATTTTGTTCCATTCCAAAATACAGGTTCTCCACACCCTCAAGTCACGCCAGCTCCCAGAACTACTCCTATCAAACACTTGTCTGAACCAAAGATGCAGGCCCATCGAGAAAAAGGGCTTTGTTATAATTGTGATGAGAAATGGTCTCAGGGCCATAGATGTGTTCAACAAAAGCTCTATCTCTTGGATGTGGATTCTCCACCTGAACTAGATGAGTATGTAGATGCTCAAGAAATAGTAGATGATGAGGTTGAGCCTCAACAACAACTTGTTGAACCTCCTTCACTAGAAGCCCAACCAGAGATATCTATCCATGCTATGGAAGGAGTCACTACCCCACAAACCATGCAGGTCTAGGGTTACTTCAGGAAGATCGCTCTTACTATACTCATTGATTCTGGTAGAACTCATAACTTCATTGACCCCCAAATAGCCAAACATGCTGATTGCTTTATACATCCCTACTCTAGCTTTGAAGTCATGATTGCCAATGGGGGTACTTTACCTTGCAAAGGGAAATGTCACAATGTGTGTCTCTCTATTGGATATTATAACCCGCACTCTGAGATGTTTTCCTTTCCCTTAGGTGGATGTGATGTGGTTTTGGGTGCCCAATGGTTACGCACTCTTGGCCCCATTCTATGGGATTTTTCTGAACTTTAGATGCATTTTTTAGCCAATGGACAACTACACACTTTGAAAAGCTTACCATCAGGGTCCCTCACCATCATTAGTTCACATCGTATGGAAAAGATTCTTAATAAGAATTCACATGGTGTCATCACTCAGCTCCATTCCATTCAGATGCAACCATCAATGGTTTCTAGTACTCCTAAAGATCTAAAACAAATTTTGGATAAGTATTCAGGTGTATTTGCTAAACCTGTGGGATTGCCAACTTCTCTTCCAGAGGACTACCATATTCAGATCCTTCCTGGCAGCATCCCTCCCAACATCAGGCCCTACCGCTACCAATTTCATCAGTAGACCAAAATCAAGATGCTTGTTCATGACTTACTGAAGCAAGGTATTATTTTCCCTAGTACCAGCTCCTTTTCTTCTCCAGTTCTGCTTGTCCACTAAAAATATGGGTCCTGGCAACTCTACATTGACTTCCGAGCACTTAATCATCTCACCATAAAGGATAAGTTTCCCATTCTGGTTGTTGATGAACTTCTTGATGAGCTTCATGGCGCTCATTTTTTCTCAAAGTTGGATCTTTGTTCTAGGTATCATCAATTTAGGTTTAAAGAGGAGGATATCCCTAACACAACCTTCCATAGACATGATGGTCACTATGAATTTTTAGTCATGCCCTTTGGCCTCACTAATGCTCCTTCAAAATTTTAGGCAGTGATGAATAAAATATTTTGGCCCTACCTTTAGAAATTCATTTTGGTCTTCTTTGATGATATCCTCATCTATAGAAAAACTTGGGATGAGCATCTCCATCATCTGGCACTCGTAATGTGACTTCTCTCTGATCATCAACTCTGTGCGAAAAAATCTAAATGTGTGTTTGGCCAGGAGGAAGTGGAGTATCTTAGGCATATTTTTGCACACTAAGGGGTTTGGGTGGATCCTACAAAAATAGATGCCATGAAAAATTGGCTGCATCCACAAACTCTCAAGAGCCTTCAGGGTTTTTTGGGGCTGACTGGCTATTACCACAAGTTTGTCAAGAATTATGGGAAGATTGCAACACCATTGACAACTATTTTAAAAAAGGATGCTTTTACCTGGACCCATGTTGCTGAGAATGTGTTTGAACAACTAAAACAAGCTATGTGCAGTACACTTGTTCTCGCTATGCCAGATTTTTCCATGCCCTTCACTATTGAGAGTGACCCTTGCGACAATGGACTGGGTGTTGTTCTCCTTCAAGATGACCATCCTATTGAATTCACTAGCAAAGCCCTTTTTGGTAATAATTTAGACCTATCTACATATGAAAAAGAAATGATGGCTATTTTGCATGCTGTACAAAAGTGGCGGCCATACCTCCTAGGGAGTCATTTTTGCATCAGGGCCAATCACCAAAGTTTGAAATATTTCCTAGAACAACAAGTATCCTCCCCTACATAATAGAAATGAGTCAGAAAACACATGGGGTATGATTATGAGATCACCTACAAGAAGGGTAAGGACAATATTGTGGCAGATGCTCTTTCTCGCACATTTGATGATCAAGCTTCCCTTTCAGCTATTTCTATGCCAATTCCCAATTGGTTAGAATCTGTTTAGTAGGGCTATGTCAGTGACTCTTGTTTATCTCAAATCATTCACCTATTGGCCAATAATCCTTCTGCTGTACCACATTACTCTTGGGATGGTGCTTCTCTCTGATTCAAGGGGCGTCTAGTGATTCCTTAGAATCTAGATCTGCAACAGGCTATCTTTTATGAACTCCACGCTTCTCCTTCAGCAGGGCACTCTGGGTTCCTCAAAACTTATGAGTAGGTAAGGTGAAACTTATTTTGGAAAGGAATGAAATAGATGATTCAATAGATGGTGGCTGAATGTGATACCTACCAACACCACAAGGGTGAAATGACCCTCCTTCTTGGCTTACTAGAACCCTTTCCCATCCCTACATGGATTTGGACTGATATTTCTATAGATTTCATTGAAGGGCTTCCTAAATCAAGGGGCAAGATAGTGATCTTGGTTGTGGTTGATCGTCTCTCCAAATATAGTCATTTTTGTGCCCTCATCCACCCCTATACTGCCTCCTAAGTTGCACAACTCTTCATGGACTAGATCTTCCATCTTCATGGCCTCCCTTCTTCCATTATCTCAGATCGCGATGCAACTTTTACCAGTCATTTTTGGACTGAATTGTTTGAGAAAACTGGAACCAAAATGAAGATGAGTTTGGGGTATCACCCATAAACCGATGGTCAGACCAAAATTATCAACAAATGCTTAGAAACTTATCTTCGCTGCTTCACTTCTGAACAACAACATCAGTGGGCCAAGTGGTTTCCTCTTGCTGAATGGTGGTACAATAACTCTTACCACACTACATCTAAAATGACTCCATATGAAGCAATCTATGGTCAGACACCTCCAATGCTCCTTCCCTACACTCCCAGCAGCTCACCAGTTCAGGCAGTTGACACAGTTCTTCACACCAGGGATCAAATTCTTCGCACCTTACAGGATAATCTTCACATGGCCAAAAATTGAATGAAACAATAGGAAGATCAACACCATTCTGAGCGCTCTTTTCAAGTTGGGGATATGGTTTTTCTTTGTCTACAACCATACAAGCAATCCTCCCTAAAGCTTAAAGGTCATCATAAGCTGGACCCAAAATTTTATGGGCCATATAAGGTTCTGCAGAAGATTAGTTCAGTTTCTTATAAACTGGAACTTCCTCCTTCTTCCCGCATTCATCTAGTATGTCACGTTTCTTGTTTCAAGCAATTTCTTGGCACCAACGTCAGAGCACAAACTGATCTAGCTAAAATGGATAAGGAAGGATCCATTATATTGGATCCTGAAGCAATCCTTGACTGACGCACTCATCAGCTTCTCTCTCACTCCATCTCTGAGGTCTTGATTCAGTGGCATGGAATGCAACCAAAGGATGCTACATGGGAACCCCTTCTTCAGATTCAACAATAATTTCCACACCTTAAGCTTTAAGGACAAAGCTTTTTCCTAAGAGGGAGGGGATGTTAGGAACCTATGTGTCCCTTCTGTTTATTTTGTTAGCGTAGTGTTGTTGGACGCATATGCTTTGTAAGTTGTCCTGTGAGTATATTTTATTATCCCACATGCATAGGTAGTAATACATGTCTAGATTATACTTAGTATATAAGTGTGTGTTGAGGCCTTTGAAGGCATCGACAAATTTATTGTATTGAGATTTCTCAAAGGAGGTTACCCCCTCAAAGTGGCCCACGAACAATAGATTCACTCTGAGTTCTACTGCTACTCCATATTTCTATTATTTCATGCATGTTCATCATATTGTTGCAAGAGGTTCCTCGCAACATGTTTATCACATGTCTCAACAAATAATTCTATCAATTATCTAATCTCAGGAAGGTTAACTAGAAAATATGCTACAATGTTGCATATTTTGACACTAATTGATCACAAATACAATGCTGATAGATCAACTCAGCCTATCGATATGATGTTTTACCTAATTGACCCCCTAATCTGCTCAAATTCTACCATTTTCATGAATGCGCAACATAACATCATATATGCACATAGCCCCCTAACATTTGTGTAGATATAAAAAATGTGCAACATACCTACATCAATGTGCAACATTCATATTCAAATCCTACAAATGTGCAGGACCCCTAAATGAATGTGCACGAGTTGTGCAAACATGCATATTAGCTGTGCATACATGCGCCGTAACTACGCATCCATTTTTTGACCCAAAAACATTAAAATTCCTAACCTATCCTATGATTGGATCTAACCTAAACATGCTAAAAATCCTATCAAACATGCAAAATTGTATCAAATTGACAAAGCATGATGAATCACCTACAAACTCTCCAGAATCTGGCGGCCTTTGGAAGCGTCTGACCCTCTCGAAGTGGTGATCTGAAAGTGGGAACGACATCTTCTCAGCTTTGCTCTGCTCTCTCTCCAAGCTCCAATCTCCAAATGAAAAGTGTGCATAATGATCCTATAGTGGACCCTTTGACCCTATATATAGCCTGTGGACTCGTTTTGCTGGATGTGTGGACCCTACCCACCGATATCATTTCATTTCCTCCCGTTTTCCCTCCCAATTTCTTCCGATTCTTTTTGAGAGATCGATTGCACATTCCAAAAAAAAACAAAAAAACAAAAAAACAAAAAACAAAAAACAAAAAACAAAAAAAGCACAATCATAAGTTTTGTCAATCAATCTCTCGAGGGGGCATGCATAGGTCATCTTCGTTGGCATTGTCTGGGGCAGGGGAAAAAATATGGATTTTTCTTTGAAACAATATGACTAGCACATTATTTCAAAGAGGGGAAAAATGTATACACTAAAAAATGACTTCACTAAGTAATTAATTAAATATTTATTATTTAATTAATATTGACTTGATGAGTTAATTAAATATTTATTATTTAATTAATATTTATTTCTTCTATTTATTAAGTAAATTATTTTAATTTATTTAATACATCCACTATAGTCTATTCTTCTTATCCTAAGTCTTCTAAATTAATCTCATTAAAAGTGATTAATTACACAGTCACTAAATATGACTAAGCTTCCTAGTCCACCTCATAGACCTAGTCACTTGACACATCACCTTGGCTAAAATAATTAATTATTAATAAATAATTATCCTCATCCACACATGTCCTATTCCTAAGGGCTATGTGGCTTCATAAGTCTTGGTCTCATGACCACATGTCTTCCCCTACACCAATTCAAGAAGCAATCTCTATTCCTAAGGAGCTTCTCAAGCCACCTCAAACAGTCCAAGATGACTCATAGGACACTTGTACCAAAAGTCCTCATGAGGAAAAATTCCTTCCCCTTTCCTCTCCATGGTCTTTGTGAGATACTTGACATGTTTCTTTCCCTTCCACCTTCTTCTCCTCTATGTCAATATAGGAGGAACATTCTCCCTATTCTCTCTCTCACATTCTAACTATATCCCCCTTTCTCTCAACCCCTTCAACCAATTCAATAGCAACCCTAGGATCTTCCACCTTTGAATCTCCACCCTAGGATCATCCCACCTAGGCTTGGGTCCTCCAAAAACCTATAAAAGGAGCCTCATTATCCCTTTGTGATATAATAGAAAATCAAGCATTCAAGCAATGAAGGCATCAGGCATTCAAGCAATCAAGCAATCTCACTCATTCCATCATCCATTAGTTGCATTTTACATACATTCACTCAAATCTCCACACTTTGGTGACATCTTGGACAAGGAGCTTCATAGGAAATTTGAGAGCTCAACATCCAAGAAATCAAAGCTAGGAGGATAATGGAGACAAGCTACAATGGGTAGGTGAAGGTAAAACTTGTTTTTACTTCATTTGATTATTTGTATTCTTCATTGGGTTGCATTTTAGATAGATTTATTAGCTTTATTATAGTAGTATTTTTGTTTATCATAGTAGATATCTATTTTGCATACAATTAGTATCAAGATCAATGATCTCATATTCATCACTAATATCAATAGGATCATCAAGAGTATCCTCCTCATCAAGATTAATTAAAATAGGATCTAAGATGCGAATAGGATCATCATACTCATTCATATTAACATCATTATTAAATTCTTCCCACACATTAGGCATAGGTTGGTCAAAAGAAGGTAAAAAGTTTTGAAGAACACAAGCACGAGCCCTAGCATTAGCTCTACACTTCTTATGATGTTCATTAGCAGATTTGTTACGCTTTGCTTTGCTTGACACATGTTGAGTACTAGGAGTAATAACAACTGGTTCCTTCACAGGTTCTATAGGAGGATTGGTAGGATTCGTAGTAAGCTGAGAAGAGATATTGGGAGGTTCAGTAATAGAGCTAGCTGTAATGGATAAAGGAGGTATAGAAGGAGTGGGAAAAAGACCACAGTTAAGATCTATCCAAGGCATGCTTAACTCGACAATCTTGCGATGTTTATAGGCTTGATATGAATGAAAAAGGTTTTCAGGGTGAGGAGGACATGAATTAGGTAATGAAGGCCAAAATAAATCAAGAGTAGCACAATCTCTAGGCCTAGAAGGTTGATACAAACTATGATTAATCATTTTCACTTCTCCAATATGAATGAACTTAAGACATTTATGAATAGGAGAAGCAATAGCATGCATAGCAATTATCCAAGGCAAACCAAATTTGACTTGAAATTGATCAGAAGTAGGAACAAAAATGAAGGTAGTATCTACAACTTTGCCACAAAGTTCAACAGGAAAGTTAATAGAACCAAGTGCAGGATAGAGAAAACCATTACAAGTTTGGATCCATGCATCAGATGTATCATAAAAATCACGTTGTAGGTTTTTCATAAAAAGGTTTTCCTTAGTAATGACATTTATTAAAGATGTGGGATCAACAAGAAAACCACGCGTAGGTATACTAGCAATCCTAGCATAAATATAAAGGGGACCATCGGGAGCCTTAATAGTCTCAGAATCATCAAAGGTAATTGAGAGTTCCCGAGGTCCTTTATCCTTAGTTTGTTTCTAAGGTTTAGGTGGAACTTGAAGTTGAAGTGGATGCAAAGGATCTTGAATAGTAGGTTGAGGTGAAATAGTGCACTCCACATGATTAATAATGTGATTAAGATCATCCATCTTTGAATAGTAAACAATATTCATAGAAGATGGTTGAGCGATGGTATTAGTATATTGTGTAGGTAAATGATTCATATAGATTTGAAGGTTTTGATTAGGAGGAGAGACAAATTTGTTCCCATTTCCATCAAAATTATCAACAGATAAATCATTATAATTGATTAAGTCTTGAACTTTATGCTTTAGAGAATAACATTTTTGAGTATCATGGCCATTCTGGCGATGGTATTGGAAAAAAAACTTTAGAATAAAAGGATTTTGATGCTATCGTGGTAGGGAGAAGAGGTTGAATAGGAGGCAAGGTAATCATATTATCACTTAACAACCTACTCTTAATATAATGTAAAGATTCAGAGAGAGGAGTAAATGTATGATTCATACAGAAAGTAGTGGATGCAGAAGTGACATTGTTGGATGCAACAACAACTTGATCATCAACCACACTCGTCTATTTATTAATCTTGACATAGTTGTTAGGTTTCTGAAACTTATTAGAATTAGGAGCAATGTCACTCTTATGAACTATAACAAGAGCCATTGGAGTGTTACTCTCAAATTGACTCACTTGTAATTTATAATGTTGAAGTGCTGCACAAAGTTGTTGAAAAGAGGTAAATTCAGTAAGAAGAATCTTATCTCTAATATCCTTTTGTAAATTTGAAATAAACATATGCTGAATATCAATATCAGGAACATGATAAGAATTCTGAGCATACAAATGCTTAAATCTAACAATAAAATTAGTCAATTTTTCTTTAATGTTTTGTTTAAAATGCATTAAACCAGTTAAGGAAACTTGCAGACCAATGTTATTTTGAAATTTTTGGATAAAGGTATTAGCAAGTTTAGGAAAAGAATCAATAGAATAAGGAGGTAAAGAACAATACCATTGCAAGGCCTTATCACAAATAGTCCTAGAAAATAGCTTAGCTAAAATTCTATGGTCATGAGCATAATCACTGCAAAGGATTTGAAATGTTTTAACATGAGTAACAGGATCACCTTTACCATTGTAATTCTCAAGACGAGGCATATTGGCTTGCTGTGGGACATGAGCACGAATAATGTCTAAGGATAAATGACTGCCCATGTCACATGTAGGAATGCTACACTTGGATTGGGTTAAGGATGCAAGTTGTTGTAAAGATGACACAGTTTGAGCCAAACTAATAATTGTGGAATCATTAGAAGAAATAGGTGGCATAGAAATATTAGGAACACTAGGAAAAGTGTAGGAAGATACAGGAATGGAAGACACAACCAGTGGAACACTTGGAATCATAGTTGGAAGGGGATTGGAATAAGTAAAAGGCACACTATGATATGAAGGTTGTGAGGTAGGTAGAGATACCGGTAGAATACTCACAGGAATAGATGAAATTGGGAGAGATGTAGTCATCAAAGGAGGAGTATAAGTAGGAATTATAGGTAAAGGAATAGAAGAAGGTCCCTCACTAGTGACATGAGGAGTGAATCCTATATCTTGAGCCTCTTGAGCTAAAGGTTTAACTTTCAAATGCACAATATGAGTGATACCACACAAGAGATTAATACCTTGATCACTATCACGAAGGAATTTCTTAAGAGCCTCTATAGATTGGATGGAATCTTGATTATGGTTTGCTTGAATAAGCCAATTTTAGGGGAACTCTTCAAGCATCATCCTCATCATGAGATGAGTGAGAAGAGTTATGCTCTATAGAAGGATTGGAATCATGAGTGATCAAATTGTCATCTGGGATCCTAAGGAAAGGAGAGGAAGACTCACGATCAAAGGAACCCATAAGTCTACGACTTCTTCTAACTGAGATAATATAAGTAGGACTAGAATTGGTAAAGCTAATACACCAATGCAGTGCAAATGAACTAATTTAGGAAACACAAGATTTTGATTTTTAATTTTTGAAATGTAAATATAAAATGGTACATTTAAAATGTAGGGGTAAATAAGATGTTCCCAAAATGTTCACCAAAATGTAAAATATGAAATGGTAAATTTAAAATGTAGGGGTAAATAAGATGTTCCCCTCTTATCCTTAGATACACAAAGGATCCAAATTGATTAACCCCAAAGGAAGGATCAATGCATAAATGAATCCATCATTTGGAAATAAGAGTAAAGAGGAAGATCTTAAATTCCCTTTTCTAGGAAAGAATGTGTGATAGGTTTAGAAAGATTAATAACTTTAATTGAAATGAATAGGAAAAAAGTACTAACCTTGAAATGTTACAGATATGAAGAATTCTATTTTTGGGGGTCTTCACTGAGTTTCTAGAAAATTTGAGACCGGATATAGAATAGAAATGTAGAGACGAACAAAACCGAGAAATATTTTTCCATTCTGACACAGTTTCAATTTTGAACCTCAAGTCAATGTCACGATTGACCCAAAATTTTTGATTCTGACCTAGGGCGGAATCGACCTCAAAAGTCTCTGACTGAAAATCTGTTTCTAGATCTCAAAAGTTTGCCGAAAAGGGTATCCAAATCTACACTCCAATCTGCTATTCCAAATCTGTACCTGCAAGAAAAATGGATTTTTTTTTGTGGAGGAGAGGTTTGCCTTTGTAAAACCCCAGTTTTGGAATTAACCTCAAAGTATAATTGAAATTGCATAAATAAACAAAGAAAATAGAACAATTCACCTCGCTTATGTAGAAGCCCTTGTGGCGGATTCAAATCCATGGATCCACAAGTATGCATGGACCAAATGGATGTATAATATAGCATGTAGAATGTAGGATATCTCAAATCAATTGCTTGTAGATATTCAACACCAATCTTGAATGGATCTTTGAATAGGAAGAGGCTTGGAGGAATTTGGATGAAGAAATCTTCAACAAGAGGGCTACATGGAGCTTGAATCCTTCAATGGCCACCAATGTATCTTTTTGATGAATGGAGTGCTTGAGAAGTGCTTGATACTTGAGAATGGATGAATGCTTCAATGGCTACTTGGCTTGCTTCAAATCTTGCTTCTTCACCTTTTGGATTTCACTCTTCAAGCCTTTGATATATGATGATCATTGTTATGGTTAGAGAAAATGAGAGGAGAAAGATTCCTTATATATGAATCTAGGGCACAATATTCTAGAGAGGCCTACATAGGATAATTAAAATTCCAATTAGACCTATACCCCTAGAAGAGGACCTATATTAAATATAATTTAAGATTTGTTGCTCCGAAGACTGAAATAGTCGACTCGAAAGTGGGAAATAGCTCTTTCCAAAGCCCAATATCCAAAAACCCTAGAAATATGGATTTTGGACCATAGGTCAGAAAAAGGTTGATTCTAACCTAGGTCAAGGTTGAGAGGTCAAACTTGACCCAAAAAGGTCAACTTTGACCCCGAGGCCAAAGTCCTAGTTTGTAGTTTGGAGTGTCAGAAACAGGCTAGAAAAAGTGGGAAATGGGGCAAAATAGGGGGAAAATGCCAGATCCAAGTCAGAGACCCATTCAAGGCGCTTGAAATGACCTCAAACCAATTACTTGGAAGGATAAACCAGTTTACAATGGAAGTGCTTCCATTTTTTGACTATACACCAACACTTCAAAGTGTTAAGTTGTGTCAATAAAGGCTCACTTCACAAATCTAGTTGAAAAGCCTCAACAACACCCAATCTTTTAATCTCTATGATAAAATAAACCATATATATCTCATTTAATAGCATGGATGCAATTCATCTCCAAGTGAGAGTAACGGGCGAGTGCGCCATGATGGTGAACATAATAGTGGCCATATGCAAAAAAAAAAAAAAATTCTCGTAACCCGTGCGTGTTCAGAAAAATTCAAAAACGTGTTAGACTTGGTTTTACCAAGCCTAGCAAAAATAATAAAAAAAGAAAAAAGATCCTCAAAAATCGTATGGGTACGGGTTTTGAGGAACATTATATTCTCCAAAACCAATGGCGTTGGGCCATTTCCAATGCCAAAAATGGAGGAATAATAGTGTTGAGAAGACAAATTTCATCAGAACCTGAGTGTGTCTTGTATCAATTTTGATTTTTGATAAATTTGCAACAATGGCACCACGTTGAAAATGTAAGATTTTAGTGTTTTGATTATTTTTATTGTTTTTGTTTGCATTTTAATTGAGGTAGGGTTTTTTAATTGATTTATGTTTTTATTTATTAATTTGATGTCAGATTCTACAAACAATCCCCAAAAACATTTAAAAAGAAAATAAAGACCTCGTGCACAAACAACATAAGAAAAACCTAAAAATGTTGCACATGAGCAACAACCACAACCACAAAATGCTTCTCTACAACCTCAAAATACTACTCCTCAACAACCACCGCCACTTGTAAACCCTCCATGTCCTCCATTAGATCGTGTAGATGCTGCACAAGATGATCTGATCAAATGCCTTACACAAAATAGTGCCCAATTTTCTATATTGGTCAATAGGTTGAGGTCCTCTAGTATTGATCACCAGTCGACCCTCGCCTTGATGCAAGAAAGAATGGCCAATAGTGCAAATGAGGTATCTAGGGAGGTTACCAAATAGGGTTCATGGAGGGATAGATGTTGAGCATCTTATGTGGATGGGTTGTCTTATGATGAAGTCAAAAAGAAGAGCATACTTAAAAGTGACATATGTGATCTTTTCACTGATCCTATTACTAGTAACAACCTAGAAGAAAATATGACTTAGTTTCCTATACATTGGTGTGTTCACAATAGGATGAAAGCATATTTTTGGGATAGGTGGTATATGGTCTTTGACCAACCACCCTGTAATAATTGGGAGGTGCCCCTATATTTTTTGAGAAAGCTATATTATCAGTTTATCCTCGATAAGATGTCAAATTAATTTGACATCCGATAGTTCCAGGGTAAAGGGAGAGGCTTTGCGTAGGATAGAGTTGGGGCCCGTAGGGTAGTACAACCACAACATAGGAGGCCTCTAGATAAAAACCCCATGGTTCATGTTGTTTGAAAGTGACAATGCAAGCAATTGTTATTTTGTCATTGCTATCAAACCTTAACTGGTGAGACTATTGTTATCTGTTTAAGTACCATATCTATTGTTGATGAAGAAGATTTAACAAGAAGACCAAGTGAATGGTTGAGTTAAGGAAAATAAAAGGGTACTTGATCAGTTGGCACTCTAGCAAAGCAATTAGTTGTTTATCTTTCAAAGACAGTTTTTCTGGCTGTTCTGTGCCAAGCAATGTTTGGCTTGTGCCGAGCAAAGTTGCGTGCGCTGAGAAAAGTTGCTTGTGCCGAGAAAAGTTGTTTGTGATGAGAAAAGTTGTTCAATGCCGAGCACCAGTGAAATTGCTGAGTGAAAAAAGTGATGTTGGCCAACTTACAGTAATTGGATTAATGATGAGATTTGAGATCTCTGGCCGACTTAGTTAATTTTATTGGGATATGTAATGTTAATTAAAGATTGATCCACATCATTTAATGTATGGGT
>MU228530.1:4552378-4582134 GCA_018584345.1 Thuja plicata | reverse complement strand
AATTGAAAGATCTGCGTATCTTCTCTTGTTTTTATTGGTCTCTTAATTTGAGTTAAATTTGATAAGATTAGCTATATAGATTGATTTGAATTATAAGTCAAGTGGAAGCCTGTGAAGTGATAGTCTCGCTTTATTAAAAGAAAGTTTTTAAAACTATCTCCTATTGTACGTAGTATTGAAAATTTTCTCACTCTATAGCCCAAGTATTTAGAAGGCACTGATCTTATCATTATTTGGAAATTGTCATTTGGTTCATACTTTGTAGTTTGTAGATTATTTAATCATTATTTAAAAAGAATTACTTTTCAATCCTTAGTATAATCCATTTTAGTCAAGCTTTATAGAGTAGAGATTATTAGAAGATTTGTTTCTTTCTTCCAAGGATCATTCACCACCTTTGGAGGAACTTTGTTTTATGTACGCAGTTGTGCGACATAGAGAATTTGACTGTTTAATGTTAATTTAGGCCTACCAGTCTTCGCTTGATTAAGCCAAAATTATAGAGGTATCAAGTGGTGCATCACCATTATACCTGTAGAATCCATCATTTTTGGGCACCAACAAATTGACGACTCTACTGGGGATTTATCTATGAAAGACAATGTTGAAGATTACCTAGAAGCTCTGGTGATTTAATTAAGACTCTACTGGAGATAAGAACTTAGAAGACGGTAAGTTTTTTCCTTCTAAAAATAAGGTGGCAACTCTATTTAACGAAACATCCCATTCAGTGACTCTACTGAGGGAGAAGGCCTAGAAGGAGATAAGAAAAGTTTTCCTCTTTAAAGAGGTGGCGACTCTATTGAAAAGAACCTAATGTATAAAGAAATAAGTTACTACAAATTCAAAAATTTAGTATGCACCAGAATACATATTCACATAAAGTATCAAAATTTTGTGACCCAAGACCAAAATTTAATATTGAAGTATATAGACCATTGAGTTTTGATAACATCCCTAGTGGTCAGAAATATTTTCCTCGTAAACTAAAAAAATATGTTCCAAAATTTTGTGGAGATGGATCAGAATCACCAATGGAGCATTGGCACGCATTTAATAAATTTTTTTTAGATTGTCATATCTATGCAGAAGATATGATTATGAAACTATTTGTAAGATCATTGACAAATCATGCAAGCTTGATTTTTAGTATGACACCTGAACAAAGTATCTCATCTTGGAGAGAGTTTGAGAAATGGTTTCTTGATACGTTTCATGATGCAAGTGAAGATGAAATGCATTATGAATAGGACAAGATTCAGGATCACAATATGGAAGAGGAATCTTACATGCCTCCTTTGGATGCATTTTTTTTTTAGCTTAGAGAGATTTGAAGGGCAGTCTTATGCACATTTTCTGATAAGAACGGTGGACATTCTTTGAGAAATACCTTCAAACATTATGCCTTCACAAAAAAGAAATCTTGAGAAAGGTCAAAAAATTGGGAATTACATCAGATGATCCTTCTGTAAAGTTCCTTGTGCATATATTAGAAGAAGATGTTGAAGATAAAAAAAGGGAGGGTATTTCTCAGATTGAACAAGGCCTTGTGTTTGATGATTATCTTGGTGAGGAAGATTAATGCACTAGTCATACAGAAGATAAAGAGGCATCCATTCTTGAGAACCATAATAATACTTGTGATGACATGGAGGATAAAAAATTGGATCAGATTGGAGAAGAATTTGTACATGATGAGATGTGTATAGAAACCTGTATCAATAACCATGATGATGAGGAAGAAAACCTTCTCAGTACAAGAGAACTTTCATCTTTGTTAGACATGGAATATCAAAAACATGTTGAGAAGAGTGGTCAATTTTTTTTCATCATGATAAGAAAGTTAATGGATCAGTATATATTCAGGGAGTACTAGGTGAAGGAGATGATAAATTCCAAAAATCAAATAACGGAGATGAAATAGAACAACATATAATATATAAACAAGAAGAAGTTTTAGATGAAATCTCTCATGAAGATCTGCCCAAGCTCTCTATGTTCCTGAATTCATTATTTGAAGAGGAAGAAAAAGAAGATGTGCTTGAGTTCTCTATGTTCCCGAATCTATTGTTTGAAGAGGAAGTAGAGGAAGATATGTCTATGCCCTTGAATCTATCAGTTGAAGAATATTTTCTATGCAATCAAGTCCATCAACATCATGATAAAGATAGTGGGCCTAGTGATCATTTTGAAGATAATGAAACTCAAAATATGTACAGGGAAGTGTATTCAGAAAGTGAGACATGCATTATCTCATCCTATGAGCATAAGTTATATCAAACATATGAAGATGAGATGGAATCAAACATACATAATGAGGAGAATGTGTTGAATATTAGTTCTGAAAATCATCTGAGTATCCTATCTGATCAAATTCTTGATAAGAATGAAGTTCCTAAATGTGATTTACCTCCAAATCCTTTTGTAAAGAGAAACAACATCTTGAGTATAGGGAAGATTGTGTACATAAAGGCATCCATGCATAAGAGATTAATCTAGTTACTTGTAGGGTTGATCAAATGCATGCGAATCTTCTATTTAGCAAGGACTACAGTGCACTTGCTAACTTTTCTAAGGGTAAACAAAAGTCAAAGTGTGTGTTAAAAAAGCAATGAATATTGTCCATGAGAATGGTGGCATCGTATTAAGGAGATCAAAGGTATTACATGACCAGAATTATGTGTTCGATAGAGGAAAGAAGCAGTGTTCATTTTTTGGGGGCGTGGGTCCATCCAATTTTACTTTGCATCAGATTAAGTGTGGATACTTGATCTTCTTCTCTAGAGATAGCTGGAATCTTGCTATGCTCACAGGGAGCATACGTCCCTAGAAAGAGCCACTGTTGGTACCCTAAATTTTGAGAATTTAGAAGTCCAAATCCATTATCAAGAAGCAAGTTTCTCCATACTAAAAAAATCAAAGGAAGGAAGCTTTATGACACAAATAAATAGAACTAACTAATGGAAGCCTTCAAAAAATGCTGGAATTTCAACTTGCTACAAAGATGATGCCGACAGAGGATGAAGATGGTAAAATTTTACAAATATAAAAATGACCCAGTTCTGGAAATCAAATTTTCTATTTCCAACAAAAATATTAGCTTTTCACAAGGTGTTTTGGATTTTTGGCCAAAGCCAAATCCGAAAGTTAGGTAGTTATTTTTTAGTTAGTTTATTGTTTTTTAAAAATAATTTGTAATAAGGGTTGTGTCTTTTCACGCTAAAGAGGTGTGAAAGCCACTCAAACACATATATATACATTATGTAAAGAGACAAGATAAATATATATATTTTTAATAGGATAGAATTTGATCACAACTACAACATGGACTCTGATGTGCTATTTTTTCAATATTAATAAAGATAAGTGCTCCTCTTTTTACTTGTGGTTATAAGTTATATATTTTCAATTAGTCTTTTGGATTTTGTATTTTATAGAGTGTTTCATTGTGTTAAATTCCCTGAGTATCATAATTCAAAATTAATATATATATATATATATATATATATAGTTTAAATATCAATTGAAAGATTTGCGTATCTTCTCTTGTTTTTATCGGTCTCTTAATTTGAGTTAAATTAGATAAGATTAGCTATATAGATTGATTTGAATTATAAGTCAAGTGGAAGCCTGTGAAGTGATAGTCTTGCTTTATTAAAAGCAAGTTTTTAAAACTGTCTCCGATTGTACGTAGGATTGAGAATTTTTTGACTCTATAGCCCAATTATTTAGAAGGCACTAATCTAATCATTATTTGGAAATTTCCATTTGGTTCATACTTTGTAGTTTGTAGATTATTTAATCATTATTTAAAAAGAATTAATTTTCAGTCCTTAGTATAATCCATTTTAGTCAAGCTTTATAGAGTAGAGATTATTAGAAGATTTGTTGCTTTCTTCCAAGGATCATTCACCACCTTTGGAGGAACTTTGTTTTGTGTACGAAGTTGTACGACATAGAGAATTTGATTGTTTAAAGTTAATTTAGGCCTACCAGCCTTGGCTTGATTAAGCCAAAATTGTAGAGGTATCAAGTGGTGCATCACCATTATACTTGTCAGTTGGCCAAAAGAGAATCCATCATTTTTGGGCACCAACAAAATGGTGACTCTGCTGAGGACTTGTCTATGAAAGACAATGTTGAAGATTAACTAGAAGCTCTGGTCATTTAATTAAGACTCTACTAGAGATAAGAACTCAGAAGATGGTAAGTTTTTTCCTTCTAAAAAGAAGGTGGCGACTCTATTTAACAAAAAATTTCAGTTAGTGACTCTATTGAGGGAGAAGACCTAGAAGGAGATAGACAAAGTTTTCCTCTTTAAAGAGGTGGCAAATCTATTGAAAAGAACCTAATGTATAAATAAAGAAGTTACTACAAATTCAAATATTCAGTATGTACCAGAATACATATTCACATAAAGTATAAAAATTTTGTGACCCAAGACCAAAATTTAATATTGAAGTATATAGACCATTGAGTTTTGATAACATCCCTAGTGGTCAGAAATATTTTCCTCTTAAACTAAAAAAATATGTTCCAAACTTTTGTGGAGATGGATCAGAATCACCAATGGAGCATTTGCACGCATTTTATAAATTTTTTTTAGATTGTCATATCTATGCAGAAGATGTGATTATGAAACTATTTGTAAGATCATTGACAAATCATGTAGGTTTGATTTTTAGTATCATAACTGAACAAAGTATCTCATCTTGGAGAGAGTTTGAGCAATGGTTTCTTGATACGTTTCATGATGCTAGTGACATGACATGCATTATGAATAAGATGAGATTTAGGATCACAATATGGAAGAGGACTCTTAAATGTCTCCTTTTGGATGCATTTTTTTAGCTTGGAGAGATTTGAAGGGGAGGCTTATGCACATTTTCTGATAAGAACGGTGGACATTATGTTAGCTCTTTTTCTTGCAACACTTACCTAATGATGACAGTATACCTTATATACTTGAATGCAACCTCTTTTAGGCAAGAGAAAGGCTAATTGATGAGGTTTTTGATAACACCGGGGATTCCTATTATCACCTCCTTTTTTGAGCTCCACAGACTCAGGAAGGTATTACCAATTAAAGATTACAGATACTTCAGCTTATGTATTTGGTGGATTGTTTTATTCACTGGTTATGCACCTAAAACTTCACTGTAACAACTTATAGAATACTTTAGAGATTGCAATGATTGATCTGAAATAGAGTATTATAAGCCAGGCTATGGTTTTGATAACATAAACCAATGAGACAAGGACTTTCATCCTTCTTCCTTTTGATTTCAAGAGGGGTAACCTAATTGATTCACTCTCTAAGGAATCACTAAGATGGATAATATCCTACTGATATGAGTCCTTAATGAGTTCAGCTCATTTGTTCTAAAAACTAGATGAAATTGATTAATTTGTGTATAACTGAATGGAGAAAACACTTTTTCAACAACCTCTAGATCAGTGCCTATTCCTTGGGCAAAGAGTCAATGAAAACATATGTCAACAATGAAAAACAAATACAATACTGAAGAATGCCTTACAAACTTCATACAATCCAGATTGGATGCCTTACAAACAATCTACTCAACTCAATAGTTCTTCATCATATCTTTACAACAATGTCCTGCTCTCTAAAACCATCCATGAAATTTAGCTCTCTCCTTGAGAAAGACTCACAAACAATTAGACACACTACCTTGTAGTAGGTATATTTCAGATGCCTTAAAAATGAACTATACTAGAGCATAAACACAATCAAAAGAGACAAGACAACAATGAGTAGGAACTGCACTGTATTCTCATTAATCCAAATTGTTTCCAAATATCTAGACAGTAAACTCAAGAACTAAACATGAAAAAGAAGTACGCTTTACAATAGAAATCTTCAAACCAATGGTAACTTGTGCTAAACCAAGTAGAGACAGGAACCAGAACAAGACCAGGAACCTCCACATAAACCCTACCAGGAACCTGAATTGGAACCCTCAAATAGAAAAGAGAAGAGAATAAATAAGAGAGAAGAAACCCTATTAACTCTGAGATATTCACACCTATCTCTCCTCAAATATGATTTTGTCTCATCCTGTCTATTCTTAGTAAAGATCTAAACTCCATCGGTGGCCTCAAAAATTGTTTTCAATTGCCTCCAAAATCTGATATTGAAACTGTCGGTGATTTTAAAATATGACTTAACTTGGTTCCAAAGTCTTTACAAAATCAAACTTATTCCATTAATATCTGACTCCACAAAGAAATCTGACTTCACTCTGCAAGTGCCTCTTTAAAATCTGATGTCTTTCTGAAGAATATCTGATTTTATCTGTTATTGCAAAAAATCTCCCAAAATGCATTTTTGACAAGCATTTGCAATAAAAGATTTAAAAAATTTATCCTATGCACATTTCAATGTCTTTGAAACTCTTAATTTTCTGCATATTATGCCCAGGATTCACCAGAAATCAACATGTGGCATGCTCTAAATGGCTGTTCTAAACTGATATTTAACTCACCTTAACCCTGGGTCACTACATTCCTCTTTGTCTCCAAGTCTCTGAGAAATTCACCTAACCATGGTCTGATTCGGAGACTTGGCGACTAGCATTAGTCTCATTATCTCTGAAACTTTTCACTCTAACTGCCACCTTCTCGCGACCACGTGAATACACAGTTTCTATGTCTCTGAAACGCTTTAACTTAACTGCTAACATTCAGTGACCATGCGACAGCATTTGGCAGTTTATCCTCAGCATCCGGCGACCACGCGACTGGTGGTTATCTCCTCATCATGGTGGTTATCTCCTCCATGTGGCGACCTTGCAACTAACTGCTAGCGGTCAATTTCCAAGTCTCGGTGGCTATCTCTCCTGGCATTCATCTTCTCGCGACTTCGCGACAGGCTGCCACGTGTCACTTTTGTCAAAATTTACTTTTCTTTGTTTTTGGGCACAATAATTGAGGCATCAAATGACTGGGTGCGCACGTGGAGAGCCTCATCATCAACTTCATATTAGTATGTTTGCATTGTTGCTTATAAACATTTTGAAATTCTACCATGACATGAATGTGGGATAATCAGTTTTATAGTTTTTTAAAGATTTTCAAAATTTTGGCTTAAAATATGAGGTCCCACCATGCATTCCAACCTCCAGCACCATAGAGCCCGCCAAGAGCCTCTGGGCTCTTCTTTCAAAATATGAGCCATTTAGTATATAAAGACTAAAAATGCACCCACACAGGCAATATGGGATAATCCCATTTTCACAATTTAAAGTTTTTTGAAGGTTGCCAACAGAACTGCTCACTAATTGCGTCATTTTCTTACAAATGGAGACCATCCATGTCTTGCAGAGGTCTGGGCGTCCTCTTCCATGGATTCACAATTGCAAATTTGAACTTTAAAACTTTAAAAAATCTCACCTCCATAGTTTTTGGCGTGAAACAACTCTGTATTTGTTAATGCATTGCATTTGATATGAAATGCCCCATTTAAAAGAAGAAATCCACCTATGGTCTCCGCTGGCCTTCATTAGTATTTAATTTCCTCTGCACAGACTCTCTTACTCATTTGTATTTGAAAATGCTGAAGAATATTTTTTAAAACTTTAAAAACCTTCATAACTTAGCGCAGCATGTGCTGGCTCTCTGTGCAATTATATTTGAAATTTACTATTTTTAAAACTTTCAAACTCCTCCTTTAATACTGCTGCATGGGCTTTTGCATCCAATGAGTATTTTAAACTGAAAGTATTTCCCCCAAATAGCTGCGTGAGGTTCCTTATTTTGTCTGCTGGCTTCCATTTGATATTCAATGCAAATTGAAATTGTTTTGAATCTTTCCATTCCTTCACTGTGTGAACTTTGAATTTCTCATTCTTAATGCCCTCCATTGTCCAGTGTAATACTCCATGTTGTTATGCATTTGTAATGTTTTTAAAACTTATTTTATTTTCCCCCAAAACAATACTTTCTCCTGCGCTGGGTTCATGCTCTTCTCCATAGAGCTGGTAGCTTCTCCTTTACCAATTTGCAATGAAAATATTTATAAAAAACCTCCAATATTTATTAAAAACCTCCAATGCCTTTGTTTTAATGTTTTGTTTTTAAAACATGCTGGCAACTCCCTTTTTAATTTCCAGCATAAACTGTATTTGGGATTCCCGTCAAAATAGTTTGGGGCTATTTTATGGGTCATGTGCAAGATAAATACTTATGTTTACACCTCTAAAATGTTCCCAACAAGGTTCCCTATGACTTGGGGGCATTTTCCAGTTAATTTTAAGTTTTTTTAAGTGACATACAACACTCAAAATAGCCTAGATTTATTAATGACGGCCTGCAACTTATTTTGATTTATTTGGCGATAACCAGGAAGAAATGGGAAAAAAAATGGGAGCATAGTAAAAGGGACTGTTACTCTTCAAATGAGATCATTGAATGAGGGCAAAGTAACGCTGGCATCTTAGCTTTCATGTGCAGCCATTAGTAATTGCAAAACATTTTGCTATTTGTATTGTTTTTATTTTTAATGCCCATGCTCCGCTCCATGTGTTGCGTAGCCTTCTGGTCTTGCAATTTATATGCAATCTTTAATTTCTGTACACCTGCCAAGTGCACTTAAACATTCCATACATGTTGAACTATTTCTCAGTACTCTGTAGGCTATTACTTCTGGGTCGAAGAGAACATCTACTTTTGAAAGCATCAGGTCGACAACAAACATCTTGAATTTTTTCATACTCCCAAGAGTGCCTTCAACATATTTGGCATCATGTTTGGTAAACATATCAGTAATCCCCAATGACAATTTATCATGTTGCCCATTATGAATTAGTTCCGCTTCAAACCCAAAATCTTCAATACATCAACACTTGCCAATAATATTGGAAGATTTATGAAATGTCTAACAAAGGGAAAAATTTCATGTAAATCTTAATCTAAGTCCTTATATAATAATAGTTTGAATATCAAATCTCAGTGCAACTTGGATGAACATTGACATCTTTTGCAATCTGACCAGACAATAACAACTGGCCTCAGGAACTAGTCTCAAAAACTGACTAAAACAAGTAATCTGACCCTGACACTTGACAAGCAGATCCATTCATCTACAATAAATATGCATGCAAAAGGGATCCTCCAGATCTTACTCCAGGTACAATATGCAACTGATCAAACTTAGCGATTCAGAAAATAGTGCAACTGTAAAATGTGGAATCAGCATAAACTTCATCCGGATAGGCCATTGCAAAATCACTAAATTAGGCTCTGAAGGTTCACCATCAAATCAAATAGTACATTCATATGCTATGAGAGTGATCGCACAATCGGATCTTGGAAAAAACTTTTAGATAAAAAGTTACCACTCTCAAAAGATTATTAATTTGCAAACTTAGTTCTGTTCTGCATTGCAAACTGAATAAACTGCCTCTGAAATTGAATTCAAAAAGTCACCAAGAAGAACCTTCAGAATCTTAACCTCTGAACATAGATTCAATGTCATACATGGAACATGAATCCTCAACTATCTTCCTCTGAAAATAAACTTATTCAACTAATACAAATCTGCAAAGTTAGCACCATAATACATTTATGGTTTTAAACTCGGTGAATATGTAGAAAACTGAATTGGATTCAACCTAGAAAAGTGATCAACTGGATTGATCAAATTCTGGAAATCTTCAAAGGAGTTAATTTCTAGGTCTATAATGCAGAAAAACTTCCAATTACACTTGACCTTGAACCGAGTACAAACATGGAAATTACAAAGTAGGTCACTTAATTCTAAATTTTGCATTTTCAGTGAAACTTTGATAAATTGGAAATGGAAAGGCTCTGGCAAAGTAAATAACTGGATTGGCAGGAATCTGAGACTCTTCAAATAGGTGCACTCTTATGTTTAAAATACAAGGGAAAACTCAATTATCCAAAATGTTCAACCGGGTATACATTTTCAAGACCTCAAAGTGGATAACTTAGTAATTTTGTACTTTAATACTCATGAAATCAGAATTATTCACAAACAGAATGGTTCTAGACAACTTGTCATCTGATTTCATAGGGATCTGCAAAATGGAAATATTGGTTCATTTTCATGCTTACAATACCTGAGAATACACCATGATATCAAACCTATCCATTTGATCAAATATGCAGGCCTTCAAAGTAAGGTATTCAGAAATCTGCATTCAACAACTTTTGGAAACTTAACAAAGTGCCAACAGAATCAGACTGGAAAATTGCTCAAATGGATAATTCATGATCTGGTAACTAGAAAATATGAAGTATGTGACGACTGGAACATAGTACAAAAGGATTTTCCTCAATTGAATCAACTGGTCAAAAGTTATAACCTATCAAACTGGGCTATTCAGATTTTTGAGTAGAACAAAGATGCAAACAGTTCTAAGTAACCAACCTTGGGGAATATGGAAACTTATCAAATGGATTTGGAATGAGATGAGATATAAAACATAAGTTCTCTGATATGCATGTAACACATTCCCAAAGCAGTGACTCATGAAACTCAACAGGGAGCAAGATAATCAGAAGCAAAGTAGGCCCCTGACAGCAAAATGACACATTAGCAAAAGTGCAGATTTAGGTGACCACCTCAAAATGACTACTCCCTAAAAATTTCAGATTTGGAATTTAGGAGTTGGAACCCACTGCATATGTGAAATGAAAGGTATTGAACCCTCTTCTCAAATAATATCTGATGAAAATCACCAGGGCATCTTTTTCAAGCATTCTAACTGAGCCTTCTCACAAAGTTTTCAAGGGTACTCACCTAGCTTATCTAAAAATTTCAACATGGTCACTCCAAATTTGTGCCAAATTTGAGAGGACCAATAGTGGCTCTGACTAAGGATGGTTTAAATGTAAGTTTATATCGAGAACCACAGATCTCTGGAGTATCAGACCACCCCAATACTTTATCACTTTTCTCTTTTGTCTTTTCAACTTTCACCTCTCAAAATTTTTTAAAAAATGGGGAAACCTGTTACTGAAAGCAAACACACAACTGAAAGGGAAAGCAACTATACAATATTTTCACTATATACAAGAGGCCCAAAGCCCAAAAACAGAGATCAACACTTACCTCTGTCAAACACAAAGCTCTCTGCCCCATGTTTCAAAAATATGATAACAGTGCCACTCTTATCTGTTTGATCCAATCCACTATCATCTTGTATCAACTCATCACATGACAACAAATCTGCATAATCTTCAAATGAGCTTCCATAAATATTAGGCAGATTTTCATCATAAAAAATTTGTGGTATACACATGTCACATTCATTAGATAAGAACATACTTAGATATCTGTGACTTTTATCATCATTCACTTGTAAACCACAACTGAAAAACTCACCATTCAACTGAAAGGGGGGATACTCAACCTCTATCATACTGCTTGGGCAAGCATCATTAGGTCCATTCACATTAATAACTTGCAGAGCAAAGGAGAAAGCAGACTGAACCTTACAACATTCACCATTTAAAACATGATTCAACCCTTTCTGTAATGGATTCAGAACAAAAATCTGAGAAACACCAAAATCTGGATCATTATGAACAATAGGGATCTTATGCATGTTATTTTGAACCTTTGTGAGAGAGAAAAAACAAGTTTCAGCTTTGTCCTTATCATAACATGACAATTTCATGTCATAATCCATATTCTGCTCTTCAGAAGAAAAGTGATCCTGCAACTTGTTAGTGGTTTGCATATCTAAATCAAAAATCCCCAAAGAGCTCTCATGTAAATTGCTATCCTCACACAATTCATTAACTTGTTGGTGGGTGGGAGGGAGAATATCAAGAAACACATTTGGCAACTGCATATGTTGAGTGACTAAAAGTTCATCATAAAATGATTTTATGGAAAATTTAGAATCAGAGAAAGATTCATAATCAACACCACTATCCCATTTAGTACTCAATACCATACTTGAAATCTCTTCATCTTTTGAATCTGAATACACACTGATGCTCTCATTATCTGAAGAATCAAATTGAATCCTGTTGTAATCTTGTGAAAAAGAAGTGCAAGGAAAATCAGAAATATTAGTATCACAACTTTGAGCATCTGATATATATTCCTTGTCAAAATCAATATGCCTAGGTGTAAGAATCCAAAATTGTGCTGCCCTGAATATCTGAGATAATCATAAGACAATAAGTCTGAAATTCTTCACTATGAAGTGAATCACTATCATCATTTACATCCATTACCTCATTGTCTTCTTGTATGATGCTGCAAATTTTTTCTTGGTTGGAGTCTTGTAGTGAAACCTCTGAAATCATATCTTCTTGTGTAAGGTCCTCACTACAAACACTCATGTCTGCATCATAGTTGTCTTCTTGTTGGTTGCATATATCTTTCTCATTGTTTTGCTGCTCATAAAACTCATTAACAATATCAATTTCAACAATATCCTCACCAGCAGTAGACTCCTCATCATCACTAGGCATATATTCATCTTTATCACTTTCAATGTCATTAAATTCAGATTCACTGTTAGATTTATCACTAGATTTTTCAAAAATCTTAGAATTTTCAGATCCAATATCATTGTTTTCAACATCAGATATATCTTTAGAAGAAGCATCCTCTGAACATTTTATCCATTCTATAACTTGCTGAAAAAATTCTGCCCTCTGAGCCATTGATAACTTACATGTATAAGGGAAACAAAGCTCAACAAATAAATCAACCCATACATACTCCTGAGGACAAAAAATTATACCGTAGCCTTTTAGCTTATCAACAAATCTTATGTAAAAATCATTTGGTGATTCTCCTTCCTCTCTGCTCATGTGTCCTTGCAAAAGTAACACCACCTTTTCTTGAAGAATCTGTCTCAACATATCTGTCTCTGCTTTGACAAGCTCATATTCTAATATAGGATCATTCGATTCAGATATGTCATGTTCTTCACTGTGCTTTTCTTCATTATATTGCTCTATATCACCAAGCTGCTCAAAATCACTAAATCTTTTAATAAAACAAGCCTCTAATGCTTCCATGGATTCTATTGAGCCATGAGATAGATTCCTAAACCAATCTCTTGCAACATCAACTAAGGATATTATAAAAAGTTTCATCAATATATCGTCATGTGAAATGTTATGACTGTCTACCAGGTCAACAAACCTTTCTAAATGATCTTCAGCTGACTGCTCACCAAAACCAGCAAACTTTGGCAAAAAATCCCTAACCTTTAATGGAATATGATTTGGATATCCAGGGATACCCTCAAAACTAATTGCCCTATACAAATTACTACCCCTCCAATCACTAGATTGTGACATCTTAACTGTCAAAAAGATTTACAAACTACCACTCTCATTTATTACATATCTCATTCAGATTTTGCAAAAATGCAAGTAAAAACTTGAAATATGTAAACGTCTTTTCCAACTAATTCCTTTTTGCTTTAGTGCTGCAATCACTTGATAAGGAAAACTATTAAAACTTTGTGAAATACCTGGATGTACTTGAGCTGCTATAAGAATGTGTGCTTTGAAAACACCTTTAAATAAGCTTCAAAACATGTAGAATATCTACTATCACTATCATTGCAAGTTCACCTTCTTTGTAATCATTCTTTAACATGCACACTGGTGCAAATCAGAGAACTCAGAGTCGCCACTCACCAGTAGTGAGATCCTTTTGATACCATCTTGGAGAAACTAAAAATTTTTAGACACTTTGCAGCAAACAATAGACAGACTTGACTCACTTTATAAATCATAAGGAATATATCTTTTCTTTTGAAATCCAGACTCTATAACTGTCTCTCTTAACCAAACTCTGGGATGACTCAACAAAGTTTTAAACTTTTTGTCTTGTTCGATTCCCCAATGGAGTCACCAATTTGTTATGCGACTCGGATGGGCAAAACTCCACTGTAACTTGATTCAAACTTTTAAAACAGCACCAGAGATATTCTGAAATTCTTAACAAGACTTTATAATCTCTATCCCCAGTAGAGTCGCCAATTTGTTATGCGACTCGAATGGGCAAAAATCCACTATAACTTGATTCAAACTTTTAAAACAACACCATAGATATTCTGAAATTCTTAACAAGACTTTATAATCTCTATCCCCAGTAGAGTCACCAATTTGTTAGCTCTTTTTCTTGCAACACTTACCTAATGATGACAGTATACCTTATATACTTGAATGCAACCTCTTTTAGGAAAGATAAAGGCTAATTGATGAGGTTTTTGATAACACTGGGGATTCCTATTATAACCTCCTTCTTTTTCGAGCTCCATAGACTCAGGCAGGTATTACCTATTAAATATTACTGATACTTCAGCCTATGTATTTGGTGGATTGTTTCATTCATTGGTTACGCACCTAAAACCTCACTGTAACAACTTATAGAATACTTTAGAGATTGCAATGATTGATCTGAAACAGAGTATTATAAACCAGGCTATGGTTTTGATAACATGAACCAATGAGACAAGGACTTTCATCCTTCTTCCTTTTGATTTCAGGAGGGGTAACCTAATTGATTCACTCTCTAAGGAATCACTAAGATGGACAATATCCTGCTGATATGAGTCCTTAATGAGTTCAACTTGTTTGTTCTAAAAACTAGATGAAATTGATTAATTTGTGTATAACTAAATGGAGAAAACACTTGTTCAGCAAACTCTAGATTAGTGCCTATTCCTTGGGCAAAGAGTCAATGAAAACATATGTCAATAATGAAAAACAAATACAATACTGAAGAATGCCTTACAAACTTCATACAATCTAGATTGGATGCCTTACAAACAATCTACTCAACTCAATAGTTCTTCATCATATCGTTACAACAATGTCCTGCTCTCTAAAACCATCCATGAAATTTAGCTCTCTCCTTGAGAAAGAGTCACAAAAAATTAGACACACTACCTTGTAGTAGGTATATTTCAGATGCCTTACAAATGAACTATACTAGAGCATAAACACAATCAAAAGAGACAAGACAACAATGAGTAGGAACTGCACTGTATTCTCATTAATCCAAATTGTTTTCAAATATCCAGATAGTAAACTCAAGAACTAAACATGAAAAAGAAGTATGCTTTACAATAGAAATATTCAAACCAATGGTAACTTGTACTGAACCAAGCAGAGAAAGGAACCAGAACAAGAACAGGAACCTCCACAGAAACCCTACCAGGAACCTGAATTGGAACCCTCAAAACAGAAAAGAGAAGAGAATAAATAAGAGAGAAGAAACCCTATTAACTCTGAGATATTCACACCTGTCTCTCCTCAAATCTGATTTTGTCTCATCCTGTCTTTTCTTAGTAAAGATTTGAACTCCATCGGTGGCCTCAAAAATTATTTTCAACAGCCTCCAAAATCTGATATTGAAACTGTTGGTGATTTTAAAATATGACTTAACTTGCTTTCAAAGTCTTTACAAAATCAAACTTATTCCATTAATATCTGACTCCACAAAGAAATCTGACTTCACTCTGCAAGTGCCTCTTTAAAATCTGATGTCTTTCTGAAGAATATTTGATTTCATCTGTTATTGCAAAAAATCTCCCGGAATGCATTTTTGACAAGCATTTGCAATAAAAGATTTAAAAAATTTATCCTATGCACATTTCAATGTCTTTGAAACTCTCAATTTTATGCATATTATTCCCAGGCTTCACCAGAAATTGACATGTGGCACGCTCTAAATGGCTGTTCTAAACTGATATTTAACTCACCTTAACCCTAGGTCACTTTTTCCTCTTTGTCTCCAAGTCTCTGAGAAATTCACCTAACCATGGTCTGATTCGGAGACTTGACGACTAGCATTAGTCTCATTGTCTTTGAAACTTTTCACTCTAACTGCCACCTTCTCGCGACCACACGACTACAAAGTCTCCATGTCTCCGAAACCCTTTAACTTAACTGCTAACATTCAACGACCATGCGACAACATCTGGCGGTTTATCCTCAGCATCCGACGACCACACGAATGGTGGTTATCTCATCGTCGCGGTAGTTATCTCCTTCATTTGACGACCTCGCGACTAATCGCTAGCGGTTAGTCGCCAAGTCTCAGCAGCTATCTCTCTCGGCGGTCATCTTCTTGCGACTTCACGACAGGCTGCCACGTGTCACTTTTGTCAAAAATTACTTTCCTTCATTTTTAGGAACAAAAAATGAGGCATCAGATGACTGGGTGCGCGCGTGGAGAGCCTCATCATCAGCTTCAAATTCGTATATTTGCATTTTTTCTTATAAACATTTTGAAATTCTACCATGGCATGAATGTGGGATAATCAGTTTTATAGTTTTTTAAAGATTTTCAAAATTTTGGCTTAAATTATGGGGTCCCACCATGCATTCCAACCTCTAGCACCATAGAGCCAGCCAAGAGCCTCTGGGCTCTTCTTCTTATTTCACCATATGAGCCTTTTAGTATATAAAGACTAAAAAGGCCCACACACAGGCAATATGGGATAATCCCATTTTTACAATTTAAAGTTTTTTGAAGGTTGCCAATAGAACTGCTCACTAATGGCGTCATTTTCTTGCAAATGGAGACCATCCATGTCTTCCAGAGGTCTTGGCATCCTCTTCCATGGATTCACAATTGCAAATTTGAACTTTAAAACTTTAAAAAATCTCACCTCCATAGTTTTTGGCGTGAAACAACTCTGTATTTGTTAATGCATTGAATTTGATATGAAATGCCCCATTTAAAAGAAGAAATCCACCTATGGTCTGCGCTGGCCTTCATTAGTATTTAATTTCCTCTGCATAGACTCTCTTACTCATTTGTATTTGAAAATGCTGAAGAATATTTTTTAAAACTTTAAAAACCTTCATAACTTAGTGCAGCATGCACTGGCTCTCTGCGCAAATATATTTGAAATTTACTGTTTTTAAAACTTTCAAACTCCTCCTTTAATACTGCTGCATGGGCTTTTGCATCCAATGAATATTTTAAACTCAAAGTATTTCCCCCAAATAGTTGCGTGAGGTTCCTTATTTTGTCTGCTGGCTTCCATTTGATATTCAATGCAAATTGAAATTGTTTTGAATCTTTCCATTCCTTCACTATTTGAACTTTGAATTTCTCATTCTTAATGCCTTCCATTGTCCAGTGTAATACTCCATGCTGTTATGCATTTGTAATGTTTTTAAAACTTATTTTATTTTCCCCCAAAACAATACTTTCTCCTACGCTGGGTTCATGCTCTTCTCCATAGAGCTGGTAGCTTCTCCTTTACCAATTTGCAATGAAAATATTTATAAAAAACCTCCAATATTTATTAAAAACCTCCAATGCCTTTGTTGTAATGTTTTGTTTTTAAAACATGCTGGCAACTCCCTTTTTAATTTTCACTATAAACTGTATTTGGGATTCCCGTCAAAATAGTTTGGGGCTATTTTATGGGTCATGTGCAAGATAAATACTTATGTTTACACCTCTAAAATGTTCCCAACAAGGTTCCCTATGACTTGGGGGCATTTTCCAGTTAATTTTAAGTTTTTTTAAGTGACATACAACACTCAAAATAGCCTAGATTTATTAATGACGGCCTGCAACTTATTTTGATTTATTTGGCGATAACCAGGAAGAAATGGGAAAAAAAATGGGAGCATAGTAAAAGGGACTGTTACTCTTCAAATGAGATCATTGAATGAGGGCAAAGTAACGCTGGCATCTTAGCTTTCATGTGCAGCCATTAGTAATTGCAAAACATTTTGCTATTTGTATTGTTTTTATTTTTAATGCCCATGCTCCGCTCCATGTGTTGCGTAGCCTTCTGGTCTTGCAATTTATATGCAATCTTTAATTTCTGTACACCTGCCAAGTGCACTTAAACATTCCATACATGTTGAACTATTTCTCAGTACTCTGTAGGCTATTACTTCTGGGTCGAAGAGAACATCTACTTTTGAAAGCATCAGGTCGACAACAAACATCTTGAATTTTTTCATACTCCCAAGAGTGCCTTCAACATATTTGGCATCATGTTTGGTAAACATATCAGTAATCCCCAATGACAATTTATCATGTTGCCCATTATGAATTAGTTCCGCTTCAAACCCAAAATCTTCAATACATCAACACTTGCCAATAATATTGGAAGATTTATGAAATGTCTAACAAAGGGAAAAATTTCATGTAAATCTTAATCTAAGTCCTTATATAATAATAGTTTGAATATCAAATCTCAGTGCAACTTGGATGAACATTGACATCTTTTGCAATCTGACCAGACAATAACAACTGGCCTCAGGAACTAGTCTCAAAAACTGACTAAAACAAGTAATCTGACCCTGACACTTGACAAGCAGATCCATTCATCTACAATAAATATGCATGCAAAAGGGATCCTCCAGATCTTACTCCAGGTACAATATGCAACTGATCAAACTTAGCAATTCAGAAAACAGTGCAACTGTAAAATGTGGAATCAACATAAACTTCATCCAGATAGGCCATTGAAAAATCACTAAATCATGCTCTGAAGGTTCACCATCAAATCAAATAGTACATTCATATGCTATAAGAATGATCCCACAATTGGATCTTGGAAACAAATTTTAGAAAAAAAGTTACCACTCTCAGAAGATGACTAATTTGCAAACTTAGTTCTGTTCTGCATTGCAAACTGAATAAAATGCATCTGAAACTGAATTCAAAAAGTCATCAAGAAGAACCTTCAGAATCTTAACCTCTGAACATAGATTCAATGTCATACATGGAACATGAATCCTCAACTATCTTCCTCTTAAAATAAACTTATTCAATTGATACAAATCTGCAAAGTTAGCACCATAATACATTTATGGTTTTTAACTCGGTGAATATGCAGAAAACTGATTTGGATTCAACCTATAAAAGTGATCAACTGGATCGATTAAAATCTAGAAATCTTCAAAGGAGTTCATTTCTAGGTCTATAATGCAAAAAAACTTCCAATTACACTTGACCTTGAACCAGGTACAAACAGGGAAAGTACAAAGTAGGTCACTTAATTCTAAATTCTGCATTTTCAGTGAAACTTTAATAAATTGGAAATGGAAAGGCTCTGGCAAAGTAAATAACTGGATTGGCAGGAATCTGAGACTCTTCAAATAGGTGCACTCTTATGTTTACAATATGAGGGAAAACTCAATTATCCAAAATGTTCAACCGGGTATACATTTTCAAGACTTCAAAGTGGACAACTTAGCAATTCTGTAGTTGAATACTTAGGAAATCAGAATTATTCACAAACAAAATGGTTCTAGAAAACTTGTCATCTGATTTCATAGGGATCTGCAAACTGGAAATATTGGTTTGTTGTCATGCTTACAATACCTGAGAATACACCATGATGTCAAACCTATCCATTTGATCAAAGATGCAGGCCTTCAAAGTAAGGTATTCAGAAATCTGCATTCAACAACTTTTGGAAACTTAACAAAGTGCCAACAGAATCAGACTGGCAAATTGCTCAAATGGATCAATCATGATCTAGAAACTGGAAAATATGAAGTATGTGACCACTAGAACATAGTACAAAAGGATTTTCCTCAATTGAATCAACTGGTCAAAATTTATAACCTGTCAAACTGGGCTATTTAGAATTTTGAGCAGAACAAAGATGCAAACAGTTTTGAGTAACCAACCTTGGAGAATATGGAAACCTATCAAATGGATTTGGAATGAGCTGAGATCTAAAACATAAGTTCTTTGATATGCATGTAACACATTCCCAAAGCAGTGACTCATGAAACTAAACAGGGAGCAATATAATCAGAAGCAAAGCAGGTCCCTGACAACAAAATGACACCTTAGCAAAAATGCAGATTTAGGTGACTACCTCAAAATGATTACTCCCTAAACATGTCAGATTTGGAATTTAGGAGTTGGAACCCACTGCATATGTGAAATGAAAGGTACTGAACCCTCTTCTCAAATAATATTTGATGAAAATCACCAGGGCATCTTTTTGAAGCATTCTAATTGAGCCTTCTCACAAAATTTTCAAGGGTACTCACCTAGCTTATCTGAAAATTTCAACATGGTCACTCCAAATTTGTGCCAAATTTGAGAGGACCAACACATTCTTCAAGAAATACCTTCAAACATTATGCCTTCACAAAAAGAAATGATGAGAAAGGTCAAAAAATTGGGAATTACATCAGATGATCCTTCTGTAAAGTTCCTTGTGCATATATTAGAAGAAGATGATGAAGATAGAAAAAGGGAGGCTATTTCTCAGATTGAACAAGGCATTGTGTTTGATGATTATCTTGGTGAGGAAGATGATTGCACTAGTCATACAGAAGATAAAGAAGCATCTATTCCTAAGAACCATAATAATACTTGTGATGACATGAAGGATAAAAATTCGGGTCAAATTGGAGAAAATTTTGTACATAATGAGATGTGTAAAGAAACCTGTATCAATAACCATGATGATGATGAAGAAAACCTTTTCAGTACAAGAGAAATTTCATCTTTTTTAGACATGGAATATCAAAAACATGTTGAGAAGAGTAGTCAATTTTTTTTTCATCATGATAAGAAAGTTAATGGATCAATATATATTCAGGGAGTACTTGGTGAAGGAGATGATAAATTCCAAAAATCAAATAACGGAGATGAAATAGAACAACATAAAATATATAAACAAGAAGAAGTTTTAGATGAAATCTCTCATGAAGATATGCCCAAGCTCTCTATGTTCCTGAATTCATTATTTGAAGAGGAAGAAAAAGAATATGTGCTTGAGTTCTCTATGTTCCTGAATCTATTGTTTGAAGAGGAAGTAGAGGAAGATATGTCTATGCCCTTGAATCTATCAGTTTAAGAATATTTTCTAGGCAATCAAGTCCATCAACATCATGATAAAGACAGTGGGTCTAGTGATCATTTTGAAGATAATGAAACTCAAAATATGTATGGGGAAGTGTATTCAGAAAGTGAGACATGCATTATCTCATCCTATGAGTAGAAGTTATATCAAACATATGAAGATGAGATGGAATCAAATAGACATAAGGAGGAGAATGTGTTGAATATTAGTTCTGAAAATCATCCGAGTATCCTATTTGATCAAATTCTTGATAAGAATGAAGTTCCTTAATGTGAGTTACCTCCAAATCCTTTTTGTAAAGAGAAAGAACATCTTGAGTATAGGGAAGATTGTGTACGTAAAGGCATCCATGTAGAAGAGATTAATATAGTTACTTGTAGGGTTGATCAAATGCACGGGGATCTTCTATTTAGCAAGGACTATAGTACACCTGCTAACTTTTCTAAGGGTAAACAAAAGTCAAAGCGTGTTAATAAAGCAATGAATATTGTCCATGAGAATGGTGGCATCATATTAGGGAGATCAAAGGTATTACATTATCATAATTATGTGTTCGATAGAGGAAAGAGGCAGTGTTCATTTTTTGGGGGCTTCGGGCCATCCAATTTTACTTTGCATCAGATTAAGTGTGGATACTTGGTCTGCTTCTCCAAAGATAGCTGGAATCTTGCTATGCTCATAGGGATCATAAGTCCCCAGAAAGAGCCACTGTTCGTACCCTAAATTTTGAGAATTTAGAAGTCCAAATCCATTATCAAGATGCAAGTTTCTCCATACTAAAAATATCAAAGGGAGGAAGCTTTATGACACAAATAAATAGAACTAACTAATCGAAGCCTTTAAAAAATGCTGGAATTTCAACGTGCTACAAAGATGACGCCGACAAAGGATGAAGATTGTCAAATTTTACAAATCTAAAAATGACCTAGTTCGGGAAATCAAATTTCCTTTCTCCAGCATAAATATTAGCTTTTCCAAGGTGTTTTGTATTTTCAGCCAAAGCCAAATCTGAAAGTTAGGTAGTTATTTTTTAGTTAGTTTATTATTTTTTAAAAATAATTTGTAATAAGGGTTGTCTTTTCACCCTAAAGAGGTGTGAAAGCCACTCAAACACATATATATACATTATTTAAAGAGACAAGATAAATAAATATATTTTTAATAGGATAAAATTTGATCACAACTACAACATGGACTCTGATGTACTATTTTTTCAACATTAATAAAGATAAGTGCTCTTATTTTTACTTGTGGTTATAAGTTATATATTTTCAATTAGTCTTTCGGATATTCTATTTTATAGAGTGTTTCATTGTGTTAAATTCCCTAAGTATCATAATTTAGAATTAATATATATAGTTTAAATATCAATTGAAAGATCTGCGTATCTTCTCTTTTTTTTATTGGTCTCTTAATTTGAGTTAAATTCGATAAGATTAGCTATATAGATTGATTTGAATTATAAGTCAAGTGGAAGCCTGTGAAGTGATAGTCTTGCTTTATTAAAAGCAAGTTTTTAAAAATGTTTTCGATTGTACATAGGATTGAGAATTTTCTGACTCTATAGCCCAAGTATTTAGAAGGCACTGATCTAATCATTATTTGGAAATTGTCATTTGGTTCATAATTTGTAGTTTGTAGATTATTTAATCATTATTTTAAAAGAATTACTTTTCAGTCCTTAGTATAATCCATTTTAGTCAAGATTTATAGAGTAGAGATTATCAGAAGATTTGTTGCTTTCTTCCAAGGATCATTCACCACCTTTGGAGGAACTTTGTTTTGTGTACGCAGTTGTGCGACATAGAGAATTTGATTGTTTAAAGTTAATTTAGGCCTACCAGCCTTGGCTTGATTAAGCCTAAATTGCAGAGGTATCAAGTGGTGCATCACCATTATACTTGTTAGTTCGCCAAAAGAGAATCCATCATTTTTGGGAACTAACAAGTACAAGTGCATTTTATTTTAAAGATGAGTTAATTCCAAGATCAATACAAAGTGTAATAAATTGATTTTAAGAGGTCTCAATACAACTCAACACAACAATAGTACCTTCTAAGCCATGTTTCTGTCACAAAAAAATATCCTATTGAGTACTCAAAACCTTCTCTATCAGTGATTATAGTTATCAATTTCTTTTTGGCCTCAATACAATGACATAAAAATTAATTTGATCCTTCTTCATTGTTCTCATATACAAGGACTGCATATACATGACCTGCATTTAATAGAAAGATAAAATTTAATACCAAAATCACCATAAATAATTAATAAATTGACCTTAAAATGCATGTACAAGAAGAGAAAAAGTATCACTAAGTAATAAATTGAGAAATTACCTGGTTCAACTAGATTAGATACATGGTCAAAATCCACTGATGCTTCCATCTGGTTCAGTTGTAGTGCTCTAGGAATTTGGTATGTATCTAGGGTTCGCAAAGGCCTAGAAGACCATTGGTTGACCCACTCTTTTGATTCATATTCATCCCACACAAAATGCATACACGAAGAGAAAAAAAATGCAATTTATCTAGTATAAATAGATAATGATGTTGCATTTGAAATTCTAAATGAATGCATGTCACTTGATCCTCTAAGTGTACAATAATATAAGTAGTTTTCAATGTTTTTGTTTAAGGTAACTACAGGTTTTGAAGGGGCCCTGAAACCCTTTACTATAGAAAAGATAGATAAAACATTACTAGTAGCTAGAAAACATCGACTACCTCAAGAAGATGACATAAGAAAAAAAGGCACAACCCAAGATATTTCAATTATAACACCATCCACAAAGAAGAAAAAAAAGACACAAAGACCACCAGCCCATGGAACAAAAGAAAACCTCCCAGCAAAGAAAATCAACCCAACATGTTGAGGTGCTCCTTAGAGTCCACCAGTAGGTCCTGAATCTTCTGAATCAAATCCTTTAGGCTAGTAAAGTGTTTTGGCTGAGTTGTCATTTTCTTTTTGGTATCGGATCTGGTTCTAGTACTCTGGGCAAGAATTTTCTCTTCCTATTTAGCACTTTCATCCTCGATATTTTTAGCATTTTTATCAGTGTTGTTCCCTTCTAGCAGCGCATGTAGAGAAGTAAGGTTAGAAATCATAGCTTTCATGTCAGTAATGTTAAGGGATAAGATCTTCCTAAACATTAGATCATTGTTTCTTGCTTTCTCCCAGATGGGGGTGATCGTTTCCTAAATAATACTAGTAATTTTATCTTCCAGCAATCCAGAATTCTCATTTACCTCAGTAAAAACATCCTTACCAGTATTGTACAGGGCGGCAGCATTCCTCATTTTGTCAACTATTTCTTCTAGCACCTTGTTCCTAGCATCAAGGGCTCTATATTTGATGCGCAACTCTTGGGTTTCATGGAAAGCCCACTTATTAAGATTGAAAGCAATTTTTTTTTTGCTTCTAGCAGCACTTAGAACACTAATATTATTGACCCTTTTAGTATTGAAGTCCTGCTCCATGATAGTATCATAAACATTGTTCTGGTCCTGCTTACCCTTACCCTTCTCAGTATTGGCTTTTGTCAAAGGATTATAAGAGGGGTTAGGGTGGTTATTAGCCTCCTAGTTGATAGTAGAAGAGTTCACATTGGTAGTACCCTTATCCTCCTCAATATATATCTATGTTTCCATAACATTATTTTCCCCATTGAGCACATCATTTCCTTTGTCCATTTTTGTATCCGGGTCCTCATTATCTTCTTTATTTTCATTGTTATTACCAGACTCCGTCTAGGTGTTATTATCCTCCATATAAGTCTGAATATGAGCATTAATCAGATTAGTAACTTCATCTGGGATCTCCTGCTGGGAGTCATTCAAAGTATCACCTGCAACCTCTTCATCCGCATTCAACACATCATCATTCTCATTGGTGAGGTGAATGTCCTTCTTAGGATCATTCTTCTCACCTTTATCCAAGGATTTGTTGTCAGAGGAGTCTTCATAATCTTTTGAAATAATTCCCTCCACTTTTTCAAAGATCAAGAAGGTAGCCTCTATTTTGTTTGGTTTTCTTATCAGGAGAAGGACTCAGCTTCTTACCAAAACTCATATCCACAACATTTCTCTTCTATGTGCCCATTTTCTTTGGCAAAAAAATTGGGACCTAGTCTCTTGCATTATCTACAATAAGCAGAATCAGACCCTCATGAAGCACAAGAGAGCTAGAATTGACTCTGTTATCCATAATGCTCCTGTTAAGGGAGCTCAACAAAAAGTAGGGAAAGGAAACCATAGTTTCGTAGTGGAAATGGTTTACAAGAATGAAATGGTAATTGTAAACTCTGGAAAATCTTCCATCTAATGTAAAATATTCCATTATGACCCTTAATACTTGAGCTCAAATGAGCTTGATATTACTGCTATTAACATAATCAACTTTACCTTTAACTAACATAGCCTTCTCTTAAACTGTTTTAGGTAAAGCCTTGTAGGCCTTATTTCCAAATTTCTTGTCTTTGAAGAATTTAATGCCCTCTAACAGAAGGCCCATGATCTCAGCAAGAAGGTTCAGTGTGAGAGGGAAAGAGTTACCCACCAAATGCACCACATCATTCTTCCAGTCAGAGGAAAAATCCCTCATAATGTCTTTGTTGTAGCCATGTAGCTGCTTGAGGTACTTGTTGACTTTGGTTTTCTTGAGCTTCTTCCAGACCTTCTTTTCATGAATCCATTTACACTCAGAGGGTTCCTCTCTCTTGAGATCACCACCCATTGTGTCTTATTCATTTTCACTGCTATTAGCTAGAGTGCCTAATTTTGGATTCTTCCCAAGCTTGTTAAGCTCCAAGTTTTCCAGAATAATCATGCACAGATCAATAATTACTCACAGATCACTATAAATGTTATTCAGCTCCAAGGCCATCTTGAGAACCCAAAAATTGTGTATGATATGACATGCAATAATGATAATGCACTTTGATTTTCTTTTCATATCATAAGTATACACAATTTGTTCCATATCATTCAATATCATCATTATTTTGAATGGTTCGCTCCTTTTGGTTGATCTTGTCATAGTAAATAAGCTTATTAATATCATCATTAATATTACTTGTTCTCACCCACTTGCTGATGATGTGATACTTAATCCCTAGGTTAGCAAGCCCATTTGAAACCTTGTTATATTCACGATAGCCCTAGGTTAGTGGCCTTGGGCTTGTCTCCGATGGGGAATCCAGTAATGATATGCAATATTTCCTTAGTGATCTTGACGGGATGAATTGGTCATGTACTCGGCTGAGTACCATTGTTATCCATTCTATCTTGAAAACCATTGGTAAGTGAAAACGTGTGTCAAACCATTTTCTTCTAGGTTAATATGCTCATCCTTCACTTTCCCATTCTCGCACAACTTGTTAAATGATGTATCTATCTCCACTTCACACAAATTCTCAATCTTACAATGTATAAACATGCGTACATATTCAATTAATATAACTCTCAATGATATCAAAGATAGGGCTCCCATAATATTTGTTTTGGTGGCTATAGCTAGGGGTAATCTATATTTCAGATTCACTGGTTCTACTTCCTTCACAACTATAAGTGTCTATAACTTTGGTGCCATGTATACCTTCAAATGCTTTGACTAAACAAACTAGGGCATGTTAGCTCTTTTTCTTGCAATACTTTCCTAATGATGACAGTATACTTTGTATAATCGGATGCAACCTCTTTTAGGCAAGAGAAAAGGCTAATTGCTAAGGATTGGATAATATCCTTCTTCATTTTTGAGCTCCACAGACTCAGGCAGGTTTTACCTTTTAAAGATTACTGATATCTCAGCCTATGTGTTTGGTGGATTATTTCATTCACTGGTTATGTACCAGAAACCTCACTGTAACAACTTATAGAACACTTTAGAGATTGCAATGACTAACTTAAAATAGAGTACTATAAGCCAGGCTATGGTTTTGAGAACATAAACCAATGAGTCAAGGATTTGCATCCTTCTTCCTTTTGTCTTTAGGAGGGATAACCTAATGATTCACTCTCTAAAGAATCAACAAAGTGGACACTGTCCTGCTGACATAAGTCCCTGATGAGTTCAGGTCATATATTTTAGTGACAAGTGTGTTTGGAATAATTTTGAATGTTTTGAAAACTTAGACGATGATAGATTATTAGACCCAGGCCTAGATCAGTGCCTATCCTTTGGGTTACAGAGTCAAAAGCTTGAAGTCTCACATAAACAAAACACTGTAAGCCGCCTTACAACCTACATGCAATTAGGATAAGTTTCCTTCCAAATTATCTGATTACCTCTAAAATACTGTATCAAATCCTTAATTACTGATATGCTTCCTAAAACCACTCACAAAACTTAGTTCTTTGCATGAAAGAAACTTGCAAGTAATTAGATAGTCACCTTGTAACCAAAATGCTTCAGAGTGCCTTACAATCTTAAGCATAAAAAAGCATACACAGGAAATAAAGAGACAACAATAAAGAAGAGTAAAATTGCACCGTATTTTATTGATGTAATCCTTCTTTCATACATGAAAAAACTTTGAAGCTTGAAAGAACACAGGCACAGACTTAGAAAGACTGATTTTTTACAATATATCTCCTCCTCTTAAAATACAACTCTCTTCTATATATAGGTCTTCAACCATCTTGGAATCCTTTTAAAAGGATGCTACAAGCTTCGGATGGTCTCAAAAAACCTAACCCTAAAACTACAGAAGAGACAAAAAGAAAGAGAGAGAAGAAGCGGTGGAATGACCAAGTCAAAAAGATAAAAATATATATTCTTTGTTCTCCTCCCGATCTAGCGACTTGAATCTGATAGTATGAATGGTAGATGGCAGTAGTTATGCTGAGTCTGGATGACCATGCTTTTAGACTTACCTACATTCTCCTTTTGCAATAATTGTCCTCTTTATCTTCAATGGTGAGGTGCCAAGTAGTCATCCTTACTCATCATCCAAAATTTCTTCTTCAACTGCTGGCTTCTTTCTCTTGGGTGTAGTCATCAACTCCCATGCTTTCACTTCATCATCTAATGGACACTTGAAGTCCTAAGTACTCTGTATTTGGACCTTTTGCCTATCCCATCTTGCATCAGTGATATTCTTGACATCTACTAGAAACCTGTTGATATCAGTTTCTGCCTTGAAAGCTTCGTCCAATATCTTATTGAACCCTTCTACATCAATATTTGTTCCTAAAATAAATGCCTCATCACTTGGCATTTTGCTGTCAAACTCACCCCTCCAGGCATCTAAGGCCTTTACTTGATCATCATCTCCTTTTAAGGAAGGTATAAATCTGTTAAAACCATCAGAAAAGAGACTTAATTTTACCTCAATTTGGTTCAATTTTCCCTTAAAGAATGAGAGAGCAATATTAACTCTTTTAATCTCATCTTCAACTTCTGTCACTATTTCTGGCAAATCTGATCTCAGGGCCTGCAAAGATGCTAGCTTCTCAAATAATTTTACCCTAGTAGACCACTTAGTAAAATAGGGGTTGAGGATAGCCAAATACCCCATCACCTCAGTATGCAAAGTTGGCAATTTGTTATAGGCATTGAGTACAACATCAGTTTTATCTTTTAGGATTTTAATTCTATGTTGTAACACACCTTTCAATGCTCTTAAAGCAATTGCATTTCCTTTCTCTTCATCAACTTTTCCCTCAACCACCTCTTCAGAATTTGCTTTGCCTTAAATTTGCAAGGGCTGTGGTTGTATAGGTACATACATCACCTCAGGTTTCTCTTCCAATTCTTTCATCAGTTTCTTTATCATCTGATCCTGTTGGTAAAGTTGCATTCGACATAATTCTCTATCTTTTGCCAATGCACTGGTCTCTTCTACCAATGTGCTACACTTATCAAAAAATTGTTTAGTTTTGTCTTCATTCAAGTGAGCCTAGTATGTCATGATTTGGGATATCTCCAAATCCCCTGTATTTTGCATCGTCCACACCATTTGACTGCCCACCATATTCTCCTGAATATTCACCACTTGGGGCTTTTGATCTTTTGGGCACAGGCTCCACATTGCAAAGGCTTGAGACTTTGGGCTATACCCAAATCCTTTTATCACATCACCCATCTAAAATTCACTAGCCATCTTGAGGTCTAGCTATTTTCTTATTTGGTCAATTATAAAGGTAGATGCTAAATCCCAGCCCTCAGCCAATAGTATTCCACTTCCTAACACCAATTTCTTGGCATCCTCTAGTGAGATATCCTCATTTTCAGGATCATAAGTTTGCAATGCCACCAATGCCTCATTAGTTATGGTCTCCTTACCATCAACTGTCAGTTGAGCTCTTATTTTCTCTTTCTTATACCATCTCAGGAAGTCTTTAAACTCCTCAGTTTTCACAAAATTGTCATTATTCAAAAATTCTTGTTGATGAATCAATCTTTCATCAACACAGGCCTTAAGAGGCAATTCAACCTCATCATCTAAATCAGGCTGTTGTTTCTTGCCCTCCCTAATTGCTTTTCTCAGGTTATGATCATATAACCTATTTCTAGGTACTAAGGCCTTAGCCTTATCCTTTTTCTTATTTTTCCCTTTAGTTGAAGGTTGATTTAATTCCAATTTTTTCCTCTTTGCAGTAGGTTCTTCTACATCATCTGGTTGTGTCACTATTGTCAAATCCACAATGTGGCCCTCTGTTCCTTGCAGCTGTGGCACTTCAACAATATCTTGCTGTGGTGGAACATACCTAGTAGGACATGCATAATCACTGCCACTACTACTATTGTACTCAGACTCTGAATGATCAGGTCCTTGGACACCTTTTTATCAAGAACAGTATCAAGCTGTTCTATGAGCACATAATAGTTATCTATCATGGCTTTAATCCTGTCAAAATATGGGAGATCAGGGTAAAAACCCCCAAAAGCCATCCCATTTCTCTTTATTTTCCTCTCAAGATTCAA
>MU228530.1:4540577-4551550 GCA_018584345.1 Thuja plicata | reverse complement strand
CATCACCATCTATCCCTAGCACTCTACACAGGGCATAGGAAACATACTTGATATAGAAGTGTAAATCCTTGTAATAATATGGGCTGGTCCCAGACATAGGATCTAAATACTTTCTCACTTCTTTTAGCATATGTTTCAGCAATTGGCCTCTAGCAATACCAGGCTTCAAAGTATATCTCTGTTACTGCTTTGTCATGTCAATTCTGGTAGACATGGTGCTGTATAAGCCGAAGGCTTGCATGAATGAATTTTTGTTCAATATCAATAGGGCAGTGCCATCATTCCTTTTGATTGTCTTGGACAAAACATCATAATGATTGGCCAGGTCTAGGAACAAGTCTACATCTACGAAGACATCTGGAAAAATTAATCTGGCTAAACCATAGGTCCAAGGGTTTGACACTGGAATAGCCTTATCAGAGTTCTTATAAAAATAATTGAAAAGAGAAAAACCTGTTGTTCCTAGAGTAACAACATCTTGCACATCTCGATAATCATCAATGAGCACATTCGCATTTGTTATTTTGTTTTGAGTTGAACCAGGAAGCAGTCTGAGGAATTCATCTGAATAATTTACTTTTCCCTTGGCCTCGTCTTCCACCTTCTCACTTTCACCACTGGTTGAGGCTACACTGACCGCTCTGCTCATGTTTACAGTGCTTGAATTTCCTTTTCTTTACCGATATTGAAACAAATCTATCACTGAGATTCATAGACTGCCCTGTGCACAATTATCTGGAAACAATGAGCTTTAAACAACAGAAACCCTACAATTCTCTAAATTTTCACTCTGTCAGACAACTTAGCTCTTCAAGTTTTGGAATTCTGAAAGCAAGGCGAATGAAAATGAATAAGCCATCAACTTCTTATAGTAACTGTTCAAAGTACATAACTCATGATTTTTAGAACATCAATTTTGTCTTTAATTCCACATACTGTGAAGATGATTGAAAACCTAGCCGTAGTTTCCTGAGCATGACAGGAAAATCAAATTCATAAAACTGAATCCTCAGAAAAACCTTATAAAATTCAAATGAGTTGACATGTCATCCTGGGATTGGCCAACTTTCATACATCTCAGCTACCCTTTCCTGCATAGTAATCAAAATTTAAGAATCTGATTGGTCGATGAATGATTCATACTAACATATTTGATACTGTCGCATTTTCATGAAATTTGGTATCAAGCGACCACGTGACTACACTTATTTTCTCTGTCACTGACCCCAATCCTTAACCTATGATTTCTCTGGAGACATGGCAACTACACAACTTCCTTTACTTTTGCTAACCACAGTCACCATTTGGCGATCACGCGAAAATGAGGAAATCAAAGTTGCCAATGGTTATCACTAACCCACATTCTTTTCTGAGACTATGCGACTAACTTCTAGTGTTAAATTTTATAGTTATCTCTTAGTCGCCAAATGTTATCTTTCCTTTTCCAGACTGTGCGACTACCCTTAGTCGCCCGATCGCAAAATGAAAATGCTGAGTACCAAAATTTCTTGAGACAACACGACAAGGTATGTTGCCCTTTAATTTATCTGACGACCTCGCGACATACCCTTAGCCACTGAGTTGTGAGGAATTTTCTCCTTAGGATATTTTATTCTTAGACTTGGTGACTACCGTAGGATCTTTCAATGACTTTATCTGATGGCTGTCGCTTAATCACCAAGTAACTACTTATACCCTGAAAATCTTCCGAGACCTTGCGACCAACAGAAACTCCTAGTTAGTCTCGTAGTCGCTGAATAAAATTTTACCTTTAAGAGATCATTCTTCAAAGTCCACTTACCTCTTGACACATGTCTTATCATGATTTGAAAGCTGAGTTATCTGGCGACAACCTGACTGTGCTTTATCCCAAACCGTAAAAGGTTAGTTGCAAGGTCTCAAAAGTTTTAACTTAATCGACATCTTTTCTGGAGACTGCGCGACTAAAGCTTTTGCATCACACTTCACCTCAAAATTATTGAGCAATTGCATCACACAAAGAAATTGCAATGTCTCATAATAAACCCTTGACTGCTAAAAATTTCTTGCGACCTCCTGACCTGTCTGTGGGCCCCTTGATATATTGCTGGCCTGTTTAACGATTTTGCGACACAAAGCAAATTGCGAAGTCTGGTAATGATAAAGGAATATTCTTATGTTGCACAAGACTACACAATAAAGGATAATCGCAAAGTCTGAGAGAAAAAAGGAATATGCCATTTAATTTGTGCGACTAAGCGATTAGAATGCAACACATGACTTAAGTGAGGCAAAAGGTAGCTGAGAAACATAAGCGAACAACACCTTAGGGTTTCTCTTCAAATTTGAAAACTGAATAAGAGCTAGGGTTTCAAACCTTTTGAATATTCTCACAGGTTTAGACTTGAAAACATGAAAACTTGGAGAGGGAAAACCACAAAGCTGTGGGAAAGAAGCCAAAACCTGGAATACAACCAACAGGGCACACTTCGATAAAACCATGATTTTGCAAACTCAACTCAGAAAATATCTCAAATATTTCTTAAAACTCTTGCAAAGATTCAAAAATACCTCGTAGTCACTTGAATTCACTCGAGATAGTCGCTCTGCAAATGTGCTTGATGTTCTTTTGTAAACATTAGGTTCAAATGATTTGCAAAATGACCTATTTATACTTTTTATCTAATTTAGGGTTTTTGATAGCTCTATTAATATGCATTAAATGTGCTTGTCGAGTCCCTTTTACCTTTATACCAGATGCATAGTTACTTTTCTCGACCGAGTTAAACAAAATAACTATATAGATAACAATATTCATCCAAAACTTATACAACTTATCCAATTGCATCTCAATATGCTGTTATGGATCTCAATTCTATTTCTAGGAACTGAAGTAGGATTTATTATAAGCATGCAGTTCCTACATACCTCTGACCGACTAGGTGGATCTCGATGCAACCAACTTGGTAGAGATGGTGCAGTATGTGCTTCCGAATGATGTCCTTTCATTCTGAGTCTTTTTCCTCCAGATTCTATTCATTTGTTCTCAGATTTCTTTAACAGTAGTAGGTGCTTTGACTTCAGATTCATCTTCGGTCGGTGCATCACCTTGATATCTATAATTATTGAAATTCTTGTATTATAGTCCCATGGTATAGAAATTCTTGCTCAGTTGGTTTTAGCATTCTCTCGGTTAGGCTTCCAATTTTCATTTCTTTTCTTTATTCTGTACTCTTCAACTTTGTGTCTAAACTTATTATGATTGTTGCAGGAACCATCAAACTTAGGTTTCCTTGTGTTGTTAGAAATATTAGTTTTGCATTCAGATGCTTGATGTCACAACCTATTGCATGTAAAACAATAACCATCAAACTTAGGTGTACTTGGTGATTTACCTTTCCTACTCCTGCAGACATTAGCAGCATGTCCAAGCTTCCTACAATAATTTCAACTTGGCTTCTTTTGATTTTGTGGGGATGCAATACTTTGATCTCTTTGTGCTTTTGAAAATTCTCCTTTCTTGGTGGTGCTGTCCTCTTTGAATCTAATACCTGTTTTGTCATTCCTTTGCTTCTAATTCTTGAATTGTTGATCTAGATATTTTAGTGCTTCTTTGTTTCTTTTCAGTATTGCATTTTCATCTTTCTCAGCTTTTTGTCTTTGATCCATTCTTTCAATTTTAGATTTTAGTGCTTGATTCTCAAATTCTTTTTTGGTGTTATCTTGATTTGCACTCAGAAGTTGATTGGTCATGTCATAGTGAATTTGTGTCATTCTCATGATCCCATTATCTTTTTCTAGTAACTTCATTTCAACTTGTCTTTTATGATCTTCTACCATTTTCTTTTTATCTTCAGAAATCCTCTTTCCTTCAATCAATTCGGTCATTCTTATCATGCTGGTTTCAAGATCTATCTTCATTAGGTCAAACTGCTCGGTAATGTTTCATTCTTTTTGAGTAGTTATTTTATAGCTATCTCAGACTCATCAGTAACACTACCTTCAGATGTTGTTTCAAGTGTATCAACTTGTTCTTGTGTAACCTTTAGTTCATCATACATTTTTCAGTTTAACCCTTAGAGATTTTTCAAGTTTCTTCTTTAGATCAATGATTAATTCTCTTATACTTTCCAATTAAGATTCAAGACCATCAATTCTTTTGAATTTCCTAAATCTTTCCATGACTATGATCTTTAATTCTCAGGTGGTCAAACCCTATAATTCAAGAGTAATATCTCTGATACCAATTGTTGGAATGACTATGGAAAGTTGGGACTGAGAGGGGAGGGGTGAATCAGTACCACAAAATTTTTTATAACTTAAACTGTTAATAACCATATATTGCTGCTTGATGTTTACCAAATTCAATAACTTGAAATAAAACATAAAACATAACATAAAAACATTCAATTAAATGAACTCATAACTCCATGATTTTTTTTACACAAAAATCCTTGGTTAGAGGAAAAAATTGTGGTGGGGATGACACCCACAACCTTCACTAACTACAGTATAAAGGGTGCTCGATTAGAGCTTGCATAGTTTAGCCATTTTGATAGCTTACCCGGTTAAGAGTCTACAAAGACTTGTTAGGTCTACCTAGTTAGAGGATTTTACAATCTCCACACTTAGAGATGTACACTGTTAAAGGTTTTACAAATATCAGATCGGTTGAGATCTACCCAGTATTGGGATTTCTAGATCTCAATACAATAGTATTAACAACTTATAAATGTCTGCTATATTGCATCAATTACAAATGCTGATGGGACTCTATGTGCTCTGAAATACTGTGTTACCTCAATTACAATTTGTAACACTGCTCAAATTTTCTCTAGTATAGTAATTAGATGTTAGCTCAGTACTCTCTACTCTAATTTTTATTCTTTAATAACAATCTTCTCTATACTTTGTCTCTTTCTCCTCTGTCTTCTCTCTTCTTCTCTATAAATGATCCTTTAAGTATAATATTTATTGCCTCTTAATCTTATGTGTTAGGTCATTGATAAATTATTTCAACCATTAGATCTGATTTTTAGCTCGGTGAATGTATTGCTTTTACCTCGGTACTTGGTGTTTTATTCAAAATAAAAATCTTTGATTAACCACTTAATCTGCTTCTCAGATCTTCTCTTTGACTTATTTCAATCATTAATTGTGTACAAACTCATCTTCGTGTATTGTATAATCACAATTAATGTTGTATCAATTCATTAAATGTGTCCTTATCTCTTTACAATCACTTAAGTAACATCTAGAGTAAATTCTCTTCATTCATTTAAATTTTTCTTTTAGTACTCAGTAATTGTCAACTCACTGTACTATCTGTGCTCTTGGTGTTCGGTAAACTATGTGCTCTTGGTGTAGTGTTTGCGCTTTACCGACTTCACTACCTTTGTTGATGTACATTACTGGATGCTAATATATTTTCTTTTTTTCTTTTCACCAATCGAATCTTCTAACTCATATGACTTTGTCTAAACTAATGACAAAAAATATCATATAGAGAACAACAAGACCGTACCAAGCATATATACAAAGCAAAATTAGGAAAATTGCAAAGAGAAATCAACTTATTTGTATTAAATTGTCACCAAATAAACAATAACACATTCCTTGAACCCAAAGAGGATGTATAAAAATTTTTATAACCTTTTCCAAATTCCCTAACTATTTTTTTAATGGATGTCCATTGGAATTAAAAAATTACACTTTTTACAAGTTTTGACAACTTTTTGGACCAAACTTGAAAAATTGACCCAAAACTTTCTACCTACACCTAAAACATGCTAAAATGGACTAAATGAGCCATATTACATCATTTCCACCCATCTTGGGCACATTTGGAATAGTTTGACCAAGTTTGACCATACCAGGACCTTATAAGGTCTACATAGATTCAATGGCTTCAAATTCCTTACAAAATGATTTGAATTGATTACAACTAGTCCTTAGGACCTTATTAAACCTTGGAAAGACGCCAACACAAGAAAAACATCATTAAGGATATTTTCTTAAACTAAATTTCATATCTCTATATATTGGATTTAGATCTATCTCTCTTTCATTGTCTTGTGCACGAGTGTTGTTACCTTGTGTTCTACTTATAGCATTCTGGTTAGGATAAAATGTAGACTTACGGATTCCTTTGATATTGAGTCTATTTTTCCTAGGAATATTGATGAGACAAACATGCCTACTAATGAAATTAATCTTATTATTGAGAAAAACTCTTCCCACTCTTCTCATGATGAAGATGAGGCCTTGAGAGTCCTTCCTATGCAAGTATACAAACTTTCCCATCACTTTCAAAAATTTGAGCAATGGTTAGGACAACAGAGCTCTAATCCTTAGGTTATATTCTTCGTATAAGGTTTGAGGAAGAATTCATAATGATGAACATGGTGTTTATATCTTGTGCAGTATTTCTTATCTCTTTGATAACACTGTCAAGCCTATTAGAGATTATACCCAATAGTGAGGTTTAATTCCACCTACTACTGAATTTGAAATCTCCAGGCCTATTTCTACCTCTATTCCCAGTGTGTCCACTTATGCTCCACCCATTATCACTAATTTCATTCAAAATCTCAATCCGACACATGTTAGCATCCCTAATCCCATTGTTCCCATTATTTCTTCAAGTTTCCCGTGTGTTTCTTTACTTTCATCAATCCCTACTTACAATAGTATTCCTTTTTCATACTCAATTGTTCCTTCTAATTCTCATAATTCTCCGAAAAATTCACATATATCTAGTACCACTCTTTCTATAGATTCTACTATTAGGAGCTTGGCTCAAACTGTGTCTTCCTTGCAATAACAAATTGCTTTCATGACTCAGTCCAAGTTCAACATTCCTACTTGTGACATTTCTAGTCCTTTTTTTTTTTTTAGAATAGTTCGTTTAGTTTGGCTAAGAGCCAAGAACTGAGGGGTATCCATTCCACCAAATTTTCCTGGGGCACGATCTCGGCCTCATCCCTTATCAGATGTCTTCATGAGATTTGAACCCTGGTGGGCTCAATGAAAACCATTGAACTTCATCAGTCAACCAATTCACAATTGACAGTCCTTTGTCTTTGGATATCATCCATGCTATTATTCCTCAATACATGGAAATTCCTCATATGGGGACTGATAATGGTAAAAGCTATCCTTCGATCCATGTATAAACCTTTCAAACATAGTGTAGTGATTTCTCTCATGATCATAAGTTCATGGCTAAATTGTTCACTAGAACCTTCCACGACAAATATTTGCAATGGTATTTTTCTTTGCCTCCTTTTTCTATTCACTCATTTTAGAATATTGGTAATGCTTTTATCTAACAATTTTAAAACAACATTATTCGTAATATTTCTTTGAATAATTTAATGCACTGTAAACAAGATATTAAAGAAATAATGACTGATTTTATTGGTAGATTTAAGCATTTGTGTGACCAGATTTCTTATCCTATGCCTGATATTGATGTGCAACATATTTTCATTTCTAATTTACAAAAATATATTATAGATAAGATCCTTATTTCTAAATTAACTTCTTTTACTCAATTGTGTGAAGTGCTTCATAATTGTCAGCTTCAAGTGAGTCAGTTTGTGAGAATCACTCCAATGGCTCTGATTGATAAGACTGATACTGCATCCCAATCCTATAAAAAGTTTCAAAAACCAAAGAACTTCATTACGATAAAATATTTATCCAATAATGTTGATGAGAAAGTGGCAGAAACATCCAAAGGTGTGGCTCCTTTATCATCTATTTTTAGACCTTCTTATAATTTTACTCATCTTTCTGAGTCTTTGCATAATGAGATGTTGAAGTTAATTAAGGATAAAGTGTTAACTCTTCGTCCTATTAAACCAATTTACACATCCAAATCTTTTCCCAAATCTTTGACCACAAAGCGTTTTTTTAATACCATCATAAACCCGTCCATGATGCTAAAAAGTGTTTCCACTTGAAATTTATTATTCAAGACCTCATTAATTCTAATACTATATCTGTTAAGGGTGTTAATGATTAAGGAATTTTTTTTGTAGCACCTCCCAACTAAAACTTGCAAATCTATACCTATATTTTTCTATCTCATTTGACCAATACTATTGAGTCTACCTAGTCTTTGCCTTCTTCTTCTGTCATGTTGTTGACTATGAAAATACGTTTGTTGAAGCCAACAATGTTGTCAACCTTATTTATCAATCCATATCTGAACCTAAACCTAAACTGAAACTTGAGCTTTTCATTACCTTTGACCCTAGTGCAAAAATTAAGGCTTGATGGTCCCCTTTACATTGTTGAAAAGGTTAATAATCTCTATTCTCGTAGTGATCTTATTGACCCTACCTGCATGGTGAATGTGATAACTAAAGAAAATATTTACAATAGACAATCACAACATGATTTCTATGATAAATATAATGTTATGATCCAAACTTGCAATGGTTTCACCTTTCTTACCCATGGTTCTAGTGTATTTCCCATATAATTTGGTGGTAAAATATTAGATGTCACCTTTTTTTTCATGTCAACTTTCGATCAAATTCAAGTCAAACTTGTTCTTCCTTGGCCTACTTCTATGAAAGATGTAGCGTATCCTATCCATAAGTATTTGAAATTTTCCCACAATGGAGAAATCATAACTTTTAATCATAGTCTCCATCAACCTTTAGTACCTCTAGAGTCTATTGAACTTGATTTCTTTTGGCCTTCTATTCCTCAAAAAACTCAATCCCACAAAGATAATCCCATTCAATCATATCAGAAATACAAAATCTAAAGATTTGTGAGCTTAGCAATCCTAAGGATGTTATGGATCTCCTTGTCTTGGACCTTGACTTCTCCATACACTACCTACACCTCATTTATATGTTTATGTTCTTCCTCCTATATTTTATAAATGTTTTTTCGATGCTATTTCTCAACCTAGAATGGTTCCCTCTATTCTTCCTCCTAACAAATAAAAGGGCCCAATGTTGATTAATCCTAAATGAAGCCAAATCTCAAGAAAAACCAAGCATTACCATCGTTCTTGTGTTCATCACTATAAATTTTGTACTAGATCCCGTGAATGTTCTTCCCAAAACCTTTCTTCACCCAAAACATCCACAGATTCTTTGATTCCCTTTGACCAACTTATGCTTGACCCAAAGGAGGGAGTTAATTTGAAAAAGATAAAATTGAATAAACATGATAATTCTATTCATATCTTGGATTCTATTACAATTAATTTGGATTGAATAAGATACACTTGATGATGATATTTTTGATGTCCCTAATGCAACTAACATTGGTATTCATGCTATAAATTTTGATGATACATATGAGCTTATTGATGTTAATAATGATTTATTAGCTATGTTTTCACAACAATTATCTTTAAGTCCTAGCGACGAATAAAGTGACCTATCTTTACAATAAGGTCCTTGTTTGGAACTGGCTATTGTTCCATCTACCATGCTTGATGTTGCTCCTCTTGCATGTTTTCCACCTTCCCTAAGCACTATACACTGAGATGGGGGGTAGGTGATATGCTGGAATGGTTCCTTTTGTACGGTGGACTCTTTGTGCTTTCTTGTTGTAATGTGCCTCCATCGTGATGTGCTGCTTGATAAATTTGTTGTTTAGATTTCCTTAAATGACCTTGTTGGCTCTGTTGGTGCAAGGTGATAAAGGAATCAATTTATCATGAAATTCATCTATTTGTATCTTATTTATTCTATATTTTATTACATGTTATGTCATTCATGTGCTACTATTTATAAATGTGCCTTTTTGTTGTTTGATTGTGTATGATGCAAAATAGTAGCTACCTATTCTTTTTAGTCTCTATGATGCCAACCCAAAAAGAATTTTATTTTTGACTCTTACATGCTCTTCTTATAGTTTTTCTATCTCTTGAAGATGATGACATTGATCATCTTGGTGATCCTGTGGATTCCTTAGATAGTAGATCCCTTTGTGTCCCGTTTTCATATGTTCATTTTCCTTATTTTGTCCTTTCTTGTGGGTACATGTATGTTGTGTTAAAGTTATTACTCTCATTGAGGCATTTAAAATTTCTTTAATGTGGGGACATACACTCCACTCCCTATTTCACATTTTGCACACACAACACAATGATTAGATACATTCTCTTTTGTGGATGACCAAGGAGACAATGTTTTTCTTGTGTTCATCCTTTTATTAGATCCCTTAATAGAGACAATGTTTTTCATATGGAATGACCTTTCTTTCTTTGATCCCTTAATGGAGACAATTCTTTTTGTAAGGAGTGATCTTACTTTCTTTAATCCCTTTGGAGACAATGCTTTCCTTAGGCCTGGTCGCCCTTTCAAATCCCTTAATGGAGACAATGCTTTCCTTAAGGACTGGTCTTCCTTTCTTTGATCCCTTAATGAAGACAATTATTTCCTTAAGGAATATTCTTCCTTTTCTTGATCCCTATGGAGACAATTGTTTCCTTAGGCTTGATCTCTTTTCCAGATCCCTTAATGGATACAATGCTTTCCCTAAGGATTGATCATCTTTAATGGGTTCTGTAGACGTCCAAAAATATTAATATTATTTTCCCTATTATTCCTCTAACTATTTAATTCAATCAATTAAATGGTTTCATTTATCAATAGTTTAAATACTATTCTAATGTATTTTATTTAAATACATTTGCCTCCACAAAATCCCCTTTTAATAAATTCATATTTATTAAATCCTCCATATCCCTAATTCTTCTAAAGCATGATTTATTCAAATTCAATTTGGATTATAATCTAAACCCTAGCTAGGAACCTATTAATCCTACCCTAAAGCCTACCCTATTCCGACCCTACTCCCATCACCTCATTTCCTAAGTATGCTTCCACACCTAACTATCCTTTTAACCATGCTTAATGGGTGATTCCTAACCTTTTTAAGGCTAATGGAATGCTCACCCACATGGGGAATTTCTCTCCAAAATGGGCACCCATTCCTCTTTAATTCCCTCTTACAAC
>MU228530.1:4517392-4531728 GCA_018584345.1 Thuja plicata | reverse complement strand
AAATGAGAAGGAGAGGTCTCCTTTTAAAGGAAAGTGAACGATTGAGATTAAGAGGCAAAAATCAAAGGCTATGATTAAGAGGCAAAAATCCCACCACTTAAAAGGGGGTGTTGAAAAAGGGATTTTTTATTTAATTTTTAATTTAATTCATTTCCTTTTTCAACAAATAAAGTGCTTTAAGTGGGGATTTTTATTTATTTAATTAAAAAAGAGGTTTTCTTTCAATTAAATAAATTAGAAGAATTTTATTTAATTAAATGGGGGAAATTGAATTTAATTAAATAAGAGGAATTTTATTTAATTAAAAGGGAGGTTAAATCTTTTAATTAAATAAGAGNAATTTTATTTAATTAAAAGGGAGATTAAATCTTTTAATTAAATAAAAATGGTCAAACCTTAGGAAATATTGAAATAATTGAATTAATTGAATTAATTACAATTTGATCAAGGAAATTTATTTGAATTGAAAATGTTCCAAAGCATTGATTCAGGAAATTTGATAAAATGATAAATGGGGCCCAAAGTCTAGGCGACCATTTTAGGGTGCATACAAATATTAATGCCAATTTTGACTCAAAATTGGCCATATTTTCAAGTCCATGTGTCTCCTATGTGGCTCTTATGTGGATGCCACATAAGTGCCACTTCATCTAAGCCTCTTCCTCTCTCCAAAAACTCTATAAATAGAGGCCTTCTCCTCTCATATCTCATCTATCATAGTGCATTGTTATTATGCTAGAATTGCTTTAGAATTCATAGTCTTTTTCATGCTAATGTTCTTAGTTTCTAGTTTTCATGCTTTCCATGCTTAAGTCAGTTAGAAATCACATGCTAGGTTCTAAATTGGTGAATGAATCTTAGTTTCAATATAGCATATGCATATCATCTTCATAATTAGCTTAGAATATCATCCTTTTGAAGGATTTGAGACTAGTTCCTTATACTATTTCTTGAATTCCTTCATTGTTTATAATCTTGTATTTGCATTGGGATCCATTGCATTTTGTGTGTGTTTGAGAGAGCACACCCACATCCATCTAAAAGAGTGAATCAAAATGAGTAGAATAGGGTACATTTTTACTTATTTTTAAGTTCTATATGATGTTATTTGGCATTCTTTGTTGTTTGTTTGATCTCTTTCATGCTTTTGAAATGATTTATGTGATAACCCACTAACGTTTGCATGTTTAAGCTTGCTCCCAATAGGTTGAAGGATTCCTCATACACATTTTGGCACACTCAGTGGGACCCATGTCCCTAAAAGTTCTAACTTCTTATCTTATTTCTCTTCAAATTTCACACAGAACACAGATCAACGTTTGCGTTTTGCGTAGAGGCATTTGCGCAAACACCGGTTCTTCTTTAACTATCATTCGATGTCTACGCTGAACCAGCGTCTCCACTCTGAACTAGCGTCTCCACCTGGAAGAGCTAGTTTGAGACTTTGCTAACAAAACTTTTTGATTTATCTGGATTTTTGGTTTTCCTAGTGATTTTAGGCATCTTATCATTCTATTTTTTAGCAGAGATTCATTTTACAAGCATAAATAATGCCAAATTTTCATTAAGGAAAATAAATCTTGATAATGGTTTAAAGAACACTAGCTTTTAGTTCTGTTAATACTCTCAAAATGGCTAAATTTGATCTGACTAAAGACTAAGAAGAAGAAAAAGTGACTTTGTTTGTTGTCTTTTTATGTTTGTAGGTACATCAGCATTTGCGTAAATGTTGGTTCATGAACCAGCGTCTGTGATTCACAAACCAGCATCTGCACCTTGCATCGGCATCTACAATCTATAAACCGGTGTCTCCGACTGGTATAGCATCTTTCTGGTTTTTTTGTGTTTTAGCCTGTTTTCTGCTTACTGTCATTTTTTAGGCAAAAAACTAGAATCGATGTCTGCACCCTGAACTAGCATCTGCACTCTGTCAAAGTTTGATTTATCATGTACTAACAAGTGTTAAGTATTTCTTGTGTTTTTAACGCCTACCAAAGGCCAAACTTGAAACTACTAACCAATTGTTTTGCAGCATCGCTTGTCAAAGACACAAAACTCAGAAACTACTCACGTTTGTCTTACAGGTTGCCTCGGATCTACATCGACCAAACAATCATGTTTGCATTAATATTTTTTAGGAACCTAGACTAATTAGTTAGATTTTTTTGGTTAATCCTAAGTGAGTGTTACGGGATTATGCTCTCTTCCCTTTTGGGAAGATAAAAAACCTAGACATACTTACTCAGTGTTGAACAAATAAATCTTTTGGAAAGAACAAAGCGTGTCTTGCATGTTTGTGGAGAAAACAATATTGGATAGGAGAGTATACTCTTTTCCCCCTTGTGGGAAAATCAGAAATCCAGACTCCTTTTTGTCGCCAATCTAGGTTACTATGAATCCTTTAGATGGGCCTGTCGGTTGAGGAAAAAATCTTCTTTCTTGTAGCAGTGTTTGCATGCAGGTTTCTTGGGAAGATTTGACGTTTGTCAAATCCAATAAGAATGACCCACGTGAGAACGAGGTGTAAGCCACACCACTCTAACTCACATTAATCAAATTTAATCCTTGGGGTTAAAGCCTCAGGATTTGGTTGGCATTTGAGCTTATACTTGGCTCTCGTCTAACTTAAGTGCAACCTCACAGTCTCAATCATGTTTGTGTGACCACTTTTGTCAAGACGCTCTATGGGGCTATATGCCTAAATTGTGCTTGCACGGACATAGAGGATACAATCAAACAGAGAACCATACTAAACACTCTAGGATTAGAAGCTACCTGGAACACCCCCAAAAGGTGATAATTCTTGTGCAAGGAAGATAGTAACTTCCCCAAGATCACTCGTACATTCATGCCACCCTAAGCATTTGGAACCGGATAATACAACATCATGACTGGAGCCATTACGTGCTTGGTGACAGCCGTATTCTGATTATCTCTTGTATGTGTTCCTAAGCTTACGAGCAAGTATTTTCATGCTATGCCAATTTCTTAGGTAGATTTTGTGCTTGAAGTGCTTGAAGAAATTGACAAATCCAAAACACAGACACAATATCCAACATTCAAATTTGTCATGTGCTTGTATCTTTCAAGGTTTCTTTTTCCCTTGTCAGATTGTTTTCAGACACATGCTTGTTATTTTCAAGTTTGATTATGTTGAAATTGGTTCTTGCCATAGAACGAATCTATTGAAAAAATAGAACACGAATCAAGCTTTTTGCCAGATTATCAAAACAAATGTCCTTTTGTAAAACAATTCGATCTTTCATGAGATATGTCCTAAAAACCTCAAACTATTCATCCAAGATCAAATCTACTTATAGGACATGATTGATTCCAAGAAACATAAGAAGGTGAAAAATCCATTACCACTCGTGCAAAGAGAACAAAAAAACACAACCCGAGAGGCTACCAAGTACCAACACATTGTCGATTCTGTCAAGCAAGAAATCCATAAATGAGAACAATTTGAAAAAGTGATTTACAAAAACAAGGTTGCTCGTTTCATGGGCAAATATCATCTAAAATCTGCTTTTGTTGGAGTTGAACAATATGACTAGTCGGTTTACCACAACAAACACATGTTCCTCCTCTTCTTAAGCTCACTTAGCTTGCATCTTAGGACCTCCCTTAGATTTTCATCTTTAGAAACACATCACACACTCATCCTAGCATGATCTTGCATTAATCAAATCAATCATAATAAGCCTAGCATCATCCTAATCATCATCCAAAGAATCCTTGATCACACCCCTCACTTGGTATTGCATACCCTTTTGAGTTGCTAAAAACCTACATCTTAATCAAACCCCATTCTTGAAGGTCCTTAAACTAAGCATTGTTTTAGGATAATCCCCTTTGTCTTTTGCAACCTCATCACCTTGATCAAAAGGTTGGTTTGCATTAGCAAACAATCTCATCTGCCAAATACCACAAGTCTGTCTTAGGTAGATAATCACATCCACTTGATCCTACACTAGGGAAAGAAACCCTTGATCCTTGCATACATCAAGTCATCCTTAATCCATAGAAGCACATCCATCATCTTTAGCACATCCTAATCCTAGTGTCATCATCCTTAGTTTCCTAGGTGCATCCTTGCATACATCTTGCATCTCATCTTCCTTTAGGATAATCATTTCATGCCACCTATCACATGAGCCACTAAGAAGACGAAGAACATGGATCCTAATCTCACCGCTAGCTCATCTAATCCAACGATTGACAATACCAACACCATGGTCACTTATGCGTCTGAGCCCAATGATCAAGTCGAACATATATAGGTAGACACTAATGAAACTCCCACTCTAAGTACCATGGAAACATTTATCAACCATCCAGCGCTTGTCCACATGGTAAACGCCATGAGTGGATGTAACAGCAACCAGGTACTCTTAGACATCCAACAACAAGGACTTCAACTTCCACCTTGGATTATACCCACACTTGTCACACAACCTATGGCACTTCCAGGGGAACATCCTTATCCCACTAGAAATGAAGTTTTTGATCCACTTCAACGGGCCCTATAAGTAGGAACTCTTCTCGCACAAGTAGTTCATCCCTCCATTCCACCTTCCATCATACACACAACACCCTCACCTACCTCAGGAGCCCCGCCTCTTGATGCCACACTAGCAGCACAAACAATACCCCCTATCACTATGCAAGCACCTACACAAGCCACAGTCACTCCTCTTTTGCAAGCAATCCCAACATTCATTGCACACTTTCCACCACCACCACCACTAGTCAGCACACAAGAAACCACCATTTCACCCATTCCCACTCAACCTGTTCAAAGTGCTCCAACCAGTTCACAACATCAAAGCACCCAAGTCTCCATGCCTATTTCGCCTTTCTTCACCATATGCATGCCACCTACCAACGCCTATAACCAACCCTTATTTCCATAAGGGTCCACTTTTCCCGCTCCACCAGCAACACAATCACAATGAATGTCAGTAGTTCCACCTCAAACATTATTCAACCCAAATCCCCCCATACTGCAACCATCCATGAATCCCTTTGTCATACCCCAAATTCCCATCCAACCTATCCAGCAGCAACAACAACAACAACCTATCCAACAACAACCTATCCAACAACAACAACAACAACCTATCCAACAACAGCAACAACAACTTATGCAACAGAAACAACAAAAACCTATCCAACAGCCACAACAACAACCTATTCAGCAGCAACAATCCATCCAGCAACCATCCCAACAACAACAATTGCAACAACAAATCACCAACCCATTCACATCCCAAGCGCAACAACACCCAATCAACCCCTTTGCAGCTGCACAACCCACTATCCAAACTACATAGAAGCCACAACCACAAACACAGGGGGAAAATCCATTCATAGCACAACCACTGCAACAGTTTGCTAATCCTTTTATCCAGCCCACGCAACAAAAACAAACTCATTCCGCCAATTACATAGCCATGCCATCTTCCGCTGCATCGCAAACAATTCCCCCTCCACAACAAGTTCTCACTGGGGGCATTTCGCCACAAAACACTTATGCAGGTGCGCTATAGGTTCATCCCACCTATCCAATGCCGCAACAAATACAAGCATATTTCCAACAGTTGCAACAATATCATTAAGCGCGGACACCTCCTCCACTGCAGTATTCCACTCAAACCTAGCTTCCACCACAACAACCCGTATACATTGACCAGCAACCACCCTACCAAACAACACAATATCCCCCATAGAATCCTCCATACTCGCCATTTGATCCATATCAAGCACAAGGAAATCCTGCAATCACGATCAATAATCCTCCCCCACAAATCAATCTTGAATGGGAGGAAATGAAGAATTCTCTCAAGGAGCTAAAAGTTGGGATAGAGGCTAAAACATTTAAGTTTGAAGAGGTATGTCCTTATCCGTTTGACCAATCTATCACTTCTATACCCTTCCCCAAGAACTTTGAGACCCCAAAATTTGATAAATATTGGGGGAAGGGTGATCATGTGAGTCACATGAAAGAACTCTACATGGCCTGTCAAGAAGTGGCCTATAGCGATAACTTCCTCATGAGACTATTTCCCAAAAGCTTCGGAGGAACTACTCTTGAATGGTTCTACAAAATCCCTTACGACACAATCTCTACTTTCGCAAAATTATCTGAAAAGTTTGTGGCCCAATACACACATAATGTCAAAAATGAACTCTCACTCCTTCACCTATGCAATTCTGAACAAAAGGGAGGAGAAAGCCTAGCTGATTATCTTCAGTGCTGGCAAGGGCTTACTACAAGGTTGTCTTACCAACCCCTAGAGCAACATCTTATTAAAATCTTCATTAACAACCTTCATCCTAAGCTTGCCTATCACATGTGCATGAACTGTATAAAAACTTATCACGACATCAGAATCAAGGGTATGAACCTTGAATGAGGCCTCATAGAAGAAGATATCGTTAAGCACTACAAAGAATCCCAGCTTGACAAACATAACAATGACCGATCATGATACTGGAACAAGAACAAAAATGTGGTAACAGATGGAGCCACTGACACCAAACACGTTCAAGTTGTGGTAGCTAGTTCTAATGTGCCTACCCAGACTTATCAGCAAGCACCACCAATGTACCCTCAACCTCCTACCATGTATCAACAACCCACTCTCATGTATCCTTAACCAACATATGAGAAAAACATGCACCCTCAAGGTGCGCCTATCTATCCTCCTCTAGGGACATCATATCAACACAACTATCAAGGTCCTATGAATCAGATGAATGCTATATCAGTCCCGCATGGACAACAAAGATCTCACACTTCAAATATGCCACAATGCACATTTACCCCTTTGGGTGAACCTATAGACATCATTTTCTACAAGCTGGTCCAAGCTAACCAAGTCATGTATCCCAAAACATAGCCATTTGATGACTCAACTCCTAACCCAGCTTGGTATAAAGACAACGCGTACTATGAATACCATCGTGTTAAGGGACACACCACTCTCAAATGCATGAAATTGAAACACTATATTTAGGATCTCATTGACCACAAGGAGATTGAAGTGGACTCTCCTGCCCAATCATCGCCAAAAATAGGCCTAAAAATGTATCAAAATGCATTCCCTAAACATACTTCCGGTACAGGCCCATGCAATCCTACTCAGTCCTCTGATCAGGGAAAAGGTAAACAAGCAGAAAATACCAATAGAAAAGATTATACTAATGCATATATCAACTATGATAATCTCATTGGCTGCATATCCCAAGTCCAGTCCTCCGTCAAAGTCATCCATGTCAAGGGAGCCGATAACCAATGCGCCATCACCATTCGTAGAGGTAGGATAATAGTTGCAGGTGCTAGTCCCACCCCATCTTCTGGGACCCAATACAACATTTTGGAACACCTAGGGAATACTCCAGCCCAAATTTCCATCTTGGATCTTCTCCACACATCACCCACTTATCAAGAGATCCTCAATAAAGCCTTGCAATAATCCCGTGTTCCTAGCAACATCAACCTCACTGAATTCCAAAACCTTGTCGGACACCTGTCTGCCTCTTGTGGGGTCTCCTTTAGACCAACAGATGTATCCTCAGAAGAAACCGACCATAATCTCCCACTCCGTATCGTTGTCATGGTTAAAGATTTTGCCATCAAACGGGTCATGATAGATAATGGATCGACCCTAAATTTGTGTACTCTAAAATTCATAAAATAGTTGGGTTGCACTGAGGTTGATATAACAAATGATGTCATCACAATAAAAACATATGACAATCTGGAGTGTACTTCTGAAGCCACAATATCATTTCGCATTCAAGTGGGCCCAGTTATCCAGGATATATTATGTCATGTTGTTGATCTTGACCTCCCCTTCAACATTCTCCTTGGACGCCCATGGATTCATTCTATGTAAGCCATCCCATCAACCTACCATCAGTGCATCAAATTCCCATATAAAGGCACTGAGATCACCATCCGCGCAGATCCCAAGCCCTTTGCATACTACAATGCGTTGGAGACATCCTTTCCACAGTCCAATCACTGCCCTTGGATTGATATTGGCACCTCTGTTGCCAGCTCATCTCAAATCCATTTAGACCCAAAAACAATCCTCTCCTCCACCTTTTCCATGGTCAAGATCAACAACAAAGGTTGTGGTGAGTACACTTTATCTGATGCCTTCACAGTTGGAGCACTGCCAATTGATCCTCACACTCAAGGCCGCTAGCCTAATCTAAGCAAAATAGAATCAAAGACAACTAAGGAACTGCAATTTGGTTCTACCACCTTTATATCAAAAGGTACTTTGACTAGCCAGGAAATGGCACCAAGCATCAACCAATGGCTATATAAAGATCCACCACCCAAGAACACAAATCACCTCAATTACTTCAAAGACAAGTAACCCGCAACACACAAACTAGTGACAGAAAAATGGAACTAGAAAGGAGGATGCCTTGGTTATGAAGAGCAAGGAATGAAAGATCCTATTATTCCTACCCAACTAGAAAAGCACCTGGGCCTTGGCATGGGCTCTGACATGAATGGGGGCACCAATGAGTTCATCAACTATTCCTCTTGTCGATCCCTGGGCGAAATCACTAACATCGAAGATATCCCAGAAGAGAAATTTGTGAGAGCTTATGATGATGTTTTCGACGATGAAACCTTTCTGGGAAATTCTATCCTACAATAACTTTCCATCCTCTTCATTGACCTTCCCCTCTGCTATCCCAAACTCATAGACTGGGACCAAGCAAGTTTCATACATGTTGATGAGTTCCAAAGTGAGGACGCACTCCTAAGCTTTATGGGAGCAATTGAGCAAAGCAGTGATTGGGGGCAAGACTCAACATATGTCTACAAACTAGATCCAAAGGCATATTTTGGGGAAGATGAGAACTTTAGCCACAAAAATGACACAGAAAACAAAAATAAAAAAGAAAAAAATTGACCCCCTAGCGAAAACCCCTTTGGGGCACCATCTGATCATAAAAAAGTAAAAAAAAAGGGCGTATCCCCTGGTGAAAACCTCTCTGAGGTGCCAGAGGATGAAGATTCTCCTCTTCCTCTTATCTGAGATTAAAGACCTGAACAGTCATCAATACTCATTGAAGAAGAAAATATGTCAATCTAGGTACCAAAGAAAATCTTGCCATCACATACATAGCAAAATCTCTGACTGAAGCAGAAGAAAGTGATCTTGTCACTTTACTAAAGGAATCCATCAACAATTTTGCATGGTCTTATTCACACATACCGGGGTTAGATCCCAACTTGGTGGTTCACCACCTAGCAGTGGACCCGAACATCAAACCTGTCAAGCAAAAGCTAAGAAAGATGCACCCTAAAGTGACACTACTTGTCAAAGCAGAGCTAGAAAAATTACTTCAAGCCAAGATCATCCACCCGATTGACTATTCTGACTGGATCTCTAATATGGTGCCTGTCTCTAAGCTTGATAAATCAATCAGGATATGTACATATTTCAGAGATCTCAATAAGGCATGTCCCAAGGACGATTTCCCCTTGCCAAACATAGACATGATTGTGGATCTCACAGTAGGACATGAGATGTTGTCACTCATGGATGACTTTTCCAGATATAATCCGATCCGCATTATAGAAGAAGATCAACATAAGATAGCATTCACAACCCCTTGGGGCACCTTTTTCTATAACATGATGCCTTTTGGCTTAAAGAACGCTGGGGAAACCTATCAAAGAGCCATGACTGTCATTTTCATGACATGATTCACAAAATCCTTGAAGACTATGTGGACGATATCTTGGAAAAATCAGTAAAAAGGGAAGATCACATAAATGTTCTAGAATGCATCTTTGACAGAATTGGACACTATTTCTTAGTGCTCAACCCTAATAAATGTGTCTTTAGAGTCACTTCAGGCAAACTCCTAGGGTTTATTGTATCCAGACAAGGCATTGAAATCGATCCAAAGAAAGTACAAGCTATCATAGAGATGCCTCCACCAAAAACACTCTGACAGCTATGCAGCCTCCAAGGAAAGCTACAATTTGTGCACCATTTCATCTCTCAACTAGCAGAAAAGTGCCAACCATTCACTCATCTCCTGCACAAAGACAACACATTTAAGTGGGATCCTCAATGCCAGAAGAGTTTTGATAAAATTAAAGAATACTTGGCTAATCCACCCATCTTGGTACCACCTGTACCTGGTCAACCACTCATCCTATACATTTCTGCTACTACCACAACACTGGGGGTGCTCCTCACTCAATTGAATAATGAAGGTAAAGAAAGAGATATTTATTACATCAGTCGAACCTTAGTGGGTTATGAGCTCAATTACTCTTCTATGGAAAAAGCATGTCTGGCAGTGGTCTTTGCCACTCAAAAACTTCACCACTAGATGCTTAGTCACACAACCAAGCTCATTTCAAAGGTGGATCCTCTCAAGTACCTTCTCTCCAGGACTACACTTATAGGTCGAATGGAAAAATGGGTTATGCTGCTAAGTGAATTTGATATTCAGTATGTCAATATAAAAGCCATTAAAGGGCAAGTCATTGCCGATTAGCTAGCCGAAGCACCATTGGTAGATGCATATCCTTTGGTCCCAGAATTTCCAGATGAACATTTGTACATGATAGAAGAACAACCAACGTGGAAACTTTATTTTGATGGGTCCTACACAGCTCATGGCGCAGGGGCAAGAATAGTTTTTGTCACACCTCAAGGTGACTACATCCCCATGTCATTCAAATTGGGATTTACCTGTACAAACAACATTGTAGAATATGAAGCACTAATTGCAGGACTCTGCATGGCCATAGAATGGAACATCACAGATATCTAGGTCTTTGGCAATTCCCAACTCATCATCAAACAAGTCCTAGGTGAGTATCAAACCAAAGATGACAAGTTGATGCCATATAAGCAGATGGTTGACAAGTTGAAAGAACACTTCCTCCACTTGCAAATAACACAAGTATCATGTCTACAGAACAAACCTGCTGATGCAATGGCCAAAATTGGCTCCCTTCTCAAGATTCCTCATGAGTCTACGTAATACAAATTCTTTGTCGAGCAACTACATGCTCCCGCTTATGAGAATGATGAATCAAATCGCGTATGTGTCTTGGTTGGTCCCTAGTCCCCGTGGTACCACGATATCCAAGCTCACTTGCAAAATGGTATCATATCTCCCCATCTCACTGCAAACCAATGCCAAAACTTTATCCGTAGAGAATCCCGTTACACCCTTGTAGCCAATACCCTTTATCATTGAGGTTAATACAATGTGCTCTCTAGATGTGTAGATGAAAATGAAGCCGCCTAGGATTTACAAGAGGTACATGCTAGAATCTGCAGTGCCCACACAAGTGGCATGGTCCTAGCCAAGAAAATTCTACGTACAGGGTACTATTGGCCTACAATGGAACATGATGCTTGTGAGTTCGTCAAAAAGTGCCTACCTTGTCAACAACATGCTAATTTGATCCATGCTCCTGCTTAGGACCTCAGACCTATTGTGCCTCCTTGGCCCTTCTCTTGTTGGGGTTTTGACCTCGTTGGTAAGATTACTCCCCTCTCTTTTGAAGGCCACTAGTACATAATCACAGCTACGGAGTACTTTACAAAGTGGGTCAAAGCAATTCCACTCACACTCACTATTGGTTTCCAGATATCCAAATTCATCCTCTATCACATTGTTTGCCACTTCGGCATACCCTCCACCATCTTCATAGATCATGGTACACCATTTGAAAATCAATATGTCAGTGATCTCTGTGCTCGCCTCCATAGCCACCACCGTTTCTCCAGTCCATATTTCCCGCAAGGTAATGGCCAAGCTGAGGCAACTAATAAAACCATCCTCAAAATCCTCAAGAAAGTTTTCAATGATACTGGTCATGACTAGCATCTCCAGATCAATCCTGCCCTCTGGGCATATCACACTTCTTACTGTAATCCTATTGGCACTACTCCCTACTCCCTAGTCTACGGTGCTGAAGCAGTCTTACCAATTGAGGTTGAACTACCCTCCGTCTGAGTATCACTAAGAGGCCTGATTGATGATGAAGATTACCGGGTAGCATGACTCATACAACTTGATCTATTAGATGAAAAGCACCAACGATCTTATGATCACTTGATTGTTTACCAGAATAGACTCAAGCAGAACTATAACAAGAAAGTCCACCCATGCTAGTTCCAGGTAGGTGACCTTGTGCTAAAGGAAAATTAGAAAGTGGGTATGGATAGGAAAAAGAAAGGCAAGTTTGAAGTCACCTGGAAAGGCCCATATGTTGTCACTGCATGCTTTAGTTCTGGGGCATATCAAATCTCTACTCCTGAAGGAGAACCATTGAATGATCCTATCAACATCATTCATCTTAGGCGCTTCTATACCTGATGGCTAGTTGTTCATTCCAGTTATCTGAGAAAATCCATAAATTGTATAAAAAGTCCTAAAAAAAGCACAAACCAATGTAAAACAGTCCCAAAAAAAGTCTCTAAAAAGAAGAAAAATGAAGCTGATAAAATGGTTGTCCCAATGCAAACCTGGTAAACAGGCACTTGGGCAATATAAAAAAAAATCAAAAAGATCCAAAGAAATCAAAAAGAAAAACTTTTGTCCAATGGTGAAAACTTGGCAATCAGGCACCTTGGATAAGTATGGGTGATGAAAACCTAGAAATAGGAATCACACATAATGGACCATTCCATTATCTATCAAAATCTCATTTCCATCCATCACCAGCACTATCTCTGCATTTCCTATATTCACTAGTCCGCAATGATCTCCCTATCTCGTATCCTAAGCTTTTGTACATATAATCTTGTATATTATTGTCCATATGTTGTACTATCCCAAGGTCCTGAGCATTAGTCCTATATATTTCTTGTGTCTTGAGTTGCTCATTGTAAGATCCTATGTTGGTTCTATAGTTTTCTTGTAGTGCACCTTTGATCAATCAACTTGGTAAGTCCCATCTTTTTGGAAATGAGTCTTGAGGATGTATCCTTCCTCTCGTCAACTTAACTCTAGATCATCATCATCTTTGGGTTCTCGCAGGATGTATCTTTCCTCTTGAACTAATCCAGCAACATAGGCAACTATCACGTGCATCAAGACAAGTAATATGATCCAATCAAATCTCGGCAGCAACCTTCATATATAATCACTATAACTAATCTGCTTAGCTTGATCCTTTTACATTTGTGACACATTCCATCTTCCCACCATCATGCTAACATCCTGAGTCATCATCCTGCTATCATTTCACACCTGATCCTCCATAGTCCACCTGTCTAGTCTATCAGTTGATAGTGATACACACACAAAAAAAAAAAAACATAGGTGAGTCTCATTTGCATCCATTTAATTACCTCTAGTATCATTATTGCATCCATAATTAAAATTTGGTTACATTATTCATTTTTTTAGATTCATTAAAATCATTACATTCATCATTTAGATTGCATTAGTTCCATCATTCAAGACACACTGTTCATTAGTAAATTGCATTAATCATCAGGTCAATAGTTAGTATCATTTTAGAACCTTGCATTATTAATCCATTATTTAACTTGCATAATCAATTCATTTTTAGATTCATTTTATCATCTTGCATTGTTAGATTCATTTTATCATCTTGCATTGTTAGATTCATTTTTAGATTCATCTTGCATTGTTAGATTCATTTTATCATCTTGCATTGTTAGAGTCAGTTTTAGATTCATCTTGCATTGTTAGATTCATTTTAAGTTCCTTTAAGTCATCTTGCATTGTTAAATTCATTTTTAGGTTCATTTAAGTCATCTTGCATTGTTAATCCATTTTAGATTCATTTAGTCTTGCATTATTAACAATATGTATATCTCTAGATTCATTTAGATTTCATTGTTCACTCATTTACAGATTCATTTTAATTCATCTTGCATTGCTCATCCATTTTAGGTTCAGTATCTTGCATTGTTAATTCATCTTATATAGTTCATCCATTTAGGTTCATCTAACATTATTACAACATTTAGATTCATGTACCATTTGTATAATAAATTCATTTAGATTTATTCATCTGGCATTCCTATACAATTCATGAAACATCCACATATATACATTGCATACATCATAAGAACACATCACATCCTGCATCCACACACGTCAGTGCATCATATATATATAAACATCATCCATCCTACATAAGTCATACATCATATATACATAATCAAGTCATCCATATACATCACATCCTACAAGCATTAAATGTCAGTAATCATATAGTATGCATCAACACATCATATAGATCATACATCATAAACATCGATAGAGTCCTCATCATTTATATATATATA
>MU228530.1:4500930-4513064 GCA_018584345.1 Thuja plicata | reverse complement strand
CATTCCTCTTTAATTCCCTCTTACAACCTTGTCTCCTCTTTTGAAATATTGAGCTACTCAATATTAATGCCAATTTTGACTCAAAATTGGCCATCTTTTCAAGTCCATGTGTCTCCTATGTGGCTCTAATGTGGATGTCACATAGGTGCCACTTCATCCAAGCCTCTTCCTCTCTCCAAAAACTCTATAAATAGAGGCCTTCTCCTCTCATATCTCATCTCTCATAGTGCATTGTTATTATGCTAGAATTGCTTTATAATTCATAGTCTTTTTCATGCTAATGTTCTTAGTTTCTAGTTTTCATGCTTTCCATGCTTAAGTGACTTAGAAATCACATGCTAGGTTCTAAATTGGTGAATGAATCTTAGTTTCTATATAGCATATGCATATCATCTTCATAATTAGCTTAGAATATCATCCTTTTGAAGGATTTTAGACTAGTTCCTTATACTAGTTCTTGAATTCCTTCATTGTTTATAATCTTGCATTTGCATTGGGATCCATTGCATTTTGTGTGTGTTTGAGAGAGCACACCTACATCCATCTAAAAGAGAAAATCAAAATGAGTAGAATAGGGTGCATTTTTACTTATTTTTAAGCTTTATCTGATGTTATTTGGTATTCTTTGTTGTTTGCTTGATCTCTTACATGCTTTTGAAATGATTTATGTGCTAACCCACTAACGTTTGCATGTTTGAGCTTGCTCCCAATAGGTTGAAGGATTCCTCATACACAGGTTCACTAGCATAACACAACTTGCTATACTTTCAATGCCACCTTTTGTAACACTTTCTCTTTACGTGATCCATAGTAAGGAAATACCTCTCTCTCTCTCTATGCTTCTTTTACCTTATTCTTTTATTTTATGAAGACTTAAGTCATTTGGGGGCTTGATGTTTCTTTATCTCCTTGACCTTGATAAGATTTTTCTTATACATTGATCTAATCTATCATGAGCACGAGTTTGTCTCATACTTTTTGTAAAGATGGGGCTAGATGTACCATCCTAAGAAGTTAGTACCCACAACTAGATGCTTTATTAAGACCTATTAGACTCTATTTTGGCAATTTCATGGTCTCAATGCCTATTATGCTTGATCATGGAAACCTGTCCAAGTTCTTCCCCCATACATTTTTACATATCTCCTCAACCTATTCAATTTTAGCCCAATTTTCAAGGTACACAATGCTAATGGTAATCTCTTCTCAAGGATTGGGGCCCAAATTTGGCCCAGGACCCTATATTAGGGTATTAGTAGGAGATTTGATTTTGTGGTTGGTGTGGATTATTTTTGAATCAAAATGTTGGAGCAAGTATAAAAACACCTTATCTCTACTCATTTTGATATACGTAAATGATCTACAAATTTTTCAATCAAGTTATAATTTTTTTCAAGCAATCAAGAACAATTGAGCAATTGGATTCAAGATTTGAAGGTAAGCATCCAAGATCAAGTTTCTCCAAGTCTCCAATTCTTCAAGATCATTCAAGTAAAAGGAAAATTTCTCTAATTGAAGTAAGTTTCTCTAGAGGAAATATCAATCAAGAAAGAAGATCCTTCATTCTATTATATTCTATCTCCTTCATTCCAAGCGATTATCAAGCATATCTACATTCATGATCTAGGAGTGGCATTCATAGAACTATGCATTTGTGAGGGAACCATTGATTCTACATCACATTCCAAGGTCAAATCTTTGGATTTCAAGCACATTCAAGCATCTTCATGGGCATGAGTTATTTATACATCTGTCCATGAGGGTTTATGCAAGGTGAATCTAACATTTACCATTTTACATATTTTCCTTTATGCAATTTATTTCCATTTTCAAGCTTGATTTTTAAATAGGGGTTTGATCAAGGAAAACCCCTTTAGACAACCTTTTCCCTATTTTTTGTGTAGAAACAGGTTATAGAGCCATCAAATGGGAATCATAAATATCAGATACAATTGAAGTCAGTATAAATCACCAAGTACCGAATGTTGTTGGCATTCTGTCCCTAGGTACAAGGTGAATTCCTACTCCGTCTCCTGTATTTTTAGCTCAGATGTTACCCACATGTTAGATTTGTGCTCTAGTTTTCATTTCTATATTTTCTTCTCTTTGTCTATTTGTATCAGTATGTTATTTCCAAATTTTTAGTAAATTCTCTAATTCATCATCTCCATTACATCATTTCATCATTCCCATTTTATAAATTACATATTTCAGAGAAGGATCACTATCCTACTTAGTGTTTGAGTCTCCTCTTTAGCCTAGTGAGACATCTTCCTTCCAAAAGGTGCAATTAATGAAAAGGAGAAGTGATTTACCTATTTGCATTACTTGCTTCCCTGTTCTATGTGTACAATATATATAAGCAGGTGCATCTCCATGATGTAATTGAGTTGATTCCGTATTTTTCACATTAATGAGAATATAATTTTTTTCTTGTCCACATTTCGTCTCTCTCTCTCTCTCTCTCTCTCTCTCTCTCTCTCTCTCTCTCTCTCTNTTTTCTCTCTCTCTCTCTCTCTCTCTCTCTCTCTCTCTCTCTCTCTCTCTCTCTCTCTCTCTCTCTCTCTCTCTCTCTCTCTCTCTCTCTCTCTCTCTCTCTCTCTCTCTCTGTTGTGTTGTTCATTAGCCTCTAGATCTTAGGTTTTTTCTATTGGAAAATTCTTACACATATATAAATATATTTTAATGCTCTCTCAATTTATCATATATTATACATTCTTTTAGCAAGTACCTTTCTATATGTAAATGTACACACACACACACACATAAGATACATATGGGAAATTATTTCCAACCATTATGATGTCCAATGCATAGAACATTCAAATTTTTTGATCCTTTGTTTCATGGGATGTTCTTGCTAGGGTGGAAAGTGTAATTCCCTCTTTCCACTGTGGCAAGGAGTTACTTCTTACCACTCATGCTATGAAGTTTAGGATGGGAAAGAGAGGATTCATTCTTTCTTGTCATGGTTGATTAGCATAGATTTTGGTGAAAATGTTTTTATTTTGAGTAAGTAACATGGGGTTCATCTCTGTGCATCACTTTGGTTTGTCTGCTACGTGGAGTAGTTCCCTTCTTAAATCTTTGGCTTTTGTGGAGTTTGGAATAGTGTTAATTTTTACTGCCTATGATCTATTTAATTTTTCTTTACCGTGCAATTTCTAGTAGGCACGTGTATCTTTCTTTTTTAGTTCTAAATTGAATAATTCAGATTTTTTTTATACATAAGAAATTAATTGAGTTTTCTTGCATTACATTTTGTGAAATATTATGAAGTGCCAATATTTAATCAAGATTAAAGAAATTGAGACTTCTCTTTGGATGATTACATTAATGATTTTTCTTTGAATATGATTTAGAAGATGTCTATGTGTTATTTAGTTCAATATTATAATGTAAACTACTTTCATAGCTTTAACATCTATTTTAATAATGAAAACTTCAATTGTAATTGAAGATGTTCAAATTTCATGCCATTCCAAAATTATAATGTATGTTGCTACAAATGTTTTATCATCTCTGTAAATAGGGTATTATCATCTTTGATCCACAACATTGGAGTTTTTGTGTGGATTAGATCTCACTCCTTGAAAATACTTGATCAATGTAAACTCTTGTATTGAGTCTGCATGCTCATAGTCAAAGCTAGATGAATTTTAACACTTCTACCTACATTTTATATTAATGGCAGTTCATGTTACTCTTGCATACCAAATGTTTAGGATTCTATTTACTTTTATCATTGTGTATGAGAACTCTAATAATATAGCATGCATGTTACATATGTATTCTTGTATTATATTGTGAAAGAGCAAGTAGGGCCAAATTTCCTTTAATATGATTTTAATTAACATCTATCTAGATTAGGATCATTGATTTCTATGACATCTCATTAAATAGTCAATAAAAATTTCATGATTAGAGACCAAGTGTCTATGCCTTATGAGATTAGTTCACCAAGTGCTCTTGAGCTTAGAGTCTATTTTAAACTAACCTCCTTAAGACTAGTTTTGGAAAATAAAATTTTCATGATTATAGATACAACCTAGGATAAGTAGGATGTAATTACCATAAGTTATGATACCTAAGAAATTTCATGCCAGCAGGATGGGGATATCCAATTTAATGGGACAAAAGTTCCATGGAAAGAGATTGGTGGTGAAATTAATTGGAAAAAGTATGTGCTTGTACTCATTAAAACCTTACCAAAGGTCGTACTATGCTACTAGTAGTATACACCAATTGCAAGAACTAGTTTTGCATTGTCTAGCTAGTAAGGTCACCTAGTATGCAAGGATGTCTTTAAGATGATTGGCTATGATGGTTGTGGGTTCTAAACCAAGTCTCAAATGGAAAGAAAGTTGAAACCATGCTCGTGTGCCTTTGGGAAGGGATAGGCTACTTCTACTAAATGTTATATAGGTGATGGGTAGTCACAATTGAAAGATCCATGGTTGGGTAGTAAAAACTCTTGATGGTACTCTTTCACCCATGATGCATGAATTCTAAGGAAGGAAAATTTGAAAAGAGAAACATGTACAAGTTCTAATCTTATTAGTTAATTTCTGTTAAAGAAATCTCTATATTCTTTGATATTTATTTTCCTTGAAAATAATTGAATGAGTTAGTTAATTTTAGTTTCATGTAAAAAGTAGTTAGTAACTTCATTTGGATGATTCGACAACTTAGAGGGTTACCATTGTGAACCCCCCCTTTGGTTAAAGGGAAAGGAAATAAGATTTTGATGCTTGTGCTCTTTGGGCGCTGACTGAAAAGAATATGCTAGTTGACTTCCTTAAGAAAAATGTGGAGGCTATTGAGTCAGCTAGGAAGCATTATGACAAGAAGATTGAGGATTTGAATAGAAAAATTGGTAAATGTGAGTCAAAGCTGAGGAAGATCATGCAATAGAGCCATAAAGTTATGAAGTTGTCTGCTGAGAACATGGATACCTTGGTCACTAAGATGGAAGGGTTTTATTAGGACAAGGGTGTGATTGATGTTGGTTTGGATAAGGATGTGAGCGCAAAGGAGAAGAAAGGTCCCAACAAAAGGACTAGGGCTAGCATCAGGAAGAAGACCTTTGTTCTTCCCCAAGATATTGTTGATCTTAGGAAAGCCATTCAAAGGATGAATATGCTTAAAGAGGAAGCTACAGAGACTTTGAAGAACTTTGCATGATTTTGTCCATCTTTGTCTGCTGTCTTTTACTTAGTGTTGGCTGCATGTTGGCTTTTTACTAGATGTTGGTTGTTCCTTTCCCATGTTTTATGTTTTCATTCAATTATTTTTAGGTGTTCTTCTGTTATGTATTTGTTGATTGGCTCAATTGAATATCTTTTGTAATATGATGTTAAGAGTTTTGGGGTCCCTTCGAAACCTCATTTTAACTTAATCCAAAAATTAATTTGGATAGTTAGAATTGTAATTTATTTTCATGTTCTTAGGAAAATGAAGGTTAATTACTTTAGTTGCCTTGCTAGAAAATGAAACTTATTCATGGTTATGTTAGAAGGGTTTGTTTGTTACACCATTCATTCCTTTATTGTTTCTTCAATTGTGACCCCTAATTTAAATTTTAGTGATTTTTGAAGGGAATAGGTCAGCCCATTTGACATATTCCTCCATAAATCTATAAAAAATTGAATTGGTAGTTGGGCTCAATGGTTAAGTGGGAAATCTTAAATCCAGTTGGCTCCATTTGAGTTTTGAACTTCCAAACGCTTGTGAGGGGTATATAAACAACCTACCTCTCATCATTTTGACATAAGAGAAGAATCACATCATAAGCATTTGACAAGGAAAGAAGATTTCAAGAGCTCAAGCTTTCTCAAGCATATTTCAAGCATCCAAATGTGTTTACAAGGAAATCTTCTCCATGGATTAAGCTTCTTTCCCTCATTCAAGGCCAAGCAGTCCACCATCAAGGAAGAAGATAATAGCATCCATTTGCACTCACCCAAGCATCTTCATACATTCAAGCATCCAAGTCTTCAATAATTCATTCCATTCTTCTCTCTTTCCATCAAGTATTGTGGAGAATTACAACAATCATTATGCAAGGCATGTCTTTCATGATTTCCTTTCCCAAGCTTTTACATCAACATTCTTGATCACATTCAAAGAAGCATTTTCATTTCCAAAGCATAATACACTTCATGTTTTAGATATAGCCTTTTCTCTATGTTATCACACTTTCATTGATTCCAAACTCAAGTTTGACTGACGAAAACCCCCCTTTGCATAATAATTTTCCTTCTTTTTTGTGCATAGGAATAAGTGGTGCTTGTGTCGATTCAAATATGACAAGTTTAGGACCTCGTAGATAGTCTACAACTGAAAATAGTCAAAAGTGGAACATGTCGACCTAGTTGACCTAGTCCCTCCAAAATAGCTTCAAATTGATTTCATAGGTTAATTATAGTTTCCAATTTTCATTTTTGGCATTGGAATTGGGTTATCAATTTTCTCCCAGTCTGTGTGCACAAAAGTTAGTACTTTCCTTCATTTCATCGTAGATCTCATTACCAATCATCCTTCTTTACACACTATTCCATTTTAGGAAGGAACCATTGCACCCATTTAGCACTTGAACCCCTTTGAAGCCTATTGGGTCATCTTCCTTCCTAATGTGTGATAGGAATTAGGATCATCCCCTTGATCCCCACATTATTTCTTATTGTACACTCTTTAATTTCTCTCTATCCTCTCTCAATTTTAATCCCCCACCTCTATGTACACACCCCACTCTCTATCACTCTCTTCTTTTATGGAGAGGCCATGTATTACATAAATGTATGAGGAAAAAACTAAACCAATTTTGTTTTCTAATTGGTCTTCCATGTGTATTCAACATACCTATTGTACAACAAGGTGTGATTGCGAGTAATAAATAAAATTTCATATCAAATAAAAATCAAGATAGTAAAATAAAAATAATAGATAATTTTTTAATAAATAAAAATAGTTATAAATTAATTTCTTGATAAATAAAATTTTTACTACAAGAGTATGTTTGATTGGTAACTTAAAAAATCTATTAACCTTATATTAGCTTACTATAAAATAAAGATAGATATGACTAAAAAGCTATTTGCTTTTGTTAATGAGGACAATATTTCTCTCAACAAAGCTCACACCACCATCTTTTATCTTAATTTAATTTTGATTTTAATAATTAAAACACATTTACTTTATACTACTTTATGTGAAATTGAAATATAAATACTTAGAAAATTAGATACTTTTATAACAATCTTAAATTTTTAATCCTTCTATGAAGTATAAAATATTACTCTTGCAATACAACCTGAACAATTATCTGAAAACTTGCAACTTTTTGTACTTGTTTTTCTTATAATTAGAAACACACTCACTTGTTTATACAAGTTTTAACAAATTATACCAATTAAAACCAACTATTGTAAAATAAAAATAACAATTTAACATTTAACAAAATAAAATGATAATATATTATTTTGTGATATATAAAAAAGAAAATATCATCATATTATAAACTTACACTAACAAAAGTCTTATTTACTTTTGTAACAGTAGAATTTTATCCGTTCTGTTCTGTCTACATGTTGATCTGGCGACACCATCACAGTTTATTTGAAAATTTTCAATTTTTTTCCTTTCCTACATGAGCCCACACACAAATGCTTACTCTTCTGTACAATCTTGATGGTCTTATCCATCAGGAAAATGTCAAAGATCTCAGTTGTTCAACAAAATAGACTTAAATATGTCAAAGATCTCAGTTGTTCAAACTCAGAAGGCAATTTCTCAAGGCTTGAACAACAAGATAATTGTAAATGCTACAGAACTTCAAGCTCCCCAAAGGTAGTGGGAAGTTCTTTCAAATTTGTGCATGATCTCAATTCCAGATGTGTTAGATTTTTTAGCTGCCCAAATGATTCTGGAAATTCTTTCAAACTTGTGCATCCTAACAGGGCCAGACTTGTTAGAGTTTTCAGCTGCCCAAATGAATCCGACAGATGCTCTAGATCACTACACCAAATTATAAAGAGTCTATTCAACTCTCGTAATGTACACACATCCTCAGGAAGCTCACATAAAGAATGACATTTCTTCACTCTCAGATTCTTCAACTTATTTAGGCCATGAAGATGGCTATAAAATGCAGTTTCCTTGTTGTCTATCACTCCATCATCTTCTTCAAAAGTTATATCTAATTCTTTTAAAGAGGAGTTTGGCATGAAGTCCTGCAATACAGCTGGCTGCTTCTCAACTGTTATGGACCTTAAAATTTCTGGTAACTACATGCAAAGTTACTACTTCCTTGTCACAACATTATCTAACCATGACGAACATCACAATTAAAAAAATCAATAATCAAAACCATAACGGTAATGTGTAGAAATGAAAAGTATTTATGTATGTTATTGGACTTAGGACATGCCTTCAGAGGACCTTTTTGCTTGTTGGGAAGCTTCTCTCATTCTAACACACCTAATTTATCAAGTGCTTCAACATTCATCCAACAAATATCACCTGCTATTCTCATATATCTTAACTCTAGGAATCTCACTTCATCTATACCGCTAACTTCTATTCTAGGGCCTGTTCTAACCAGAATTCTTAATGTGTCCTTCATCAAATTAAGGTGTCTTTTTTTAAGAACAAAACTCTCTACAACTTGTGTGACATTGGAAATATCCACAAGACAAAAGAGTCGATCAACTAAGTCAAACGTTGAATGAACAAGATGACAAAAATAAATGATTTTCCTTAAATTCAAAGAAATAAAATAAGGTTCGACCAAAAAATGTCAAACAAATTATGCGACACATGAGTCCATAATAAAGATTAGTGTCGACCAATTGTCAAAAACAAACCAATAGATAAAATGAAAATATACATTAAAGACATTAACAGATTCAACCAACTTTTTGAAACAACAAATACAAAAGAGAGACTTCAACCAAATTGTCGAAGTGCAACAAACACGAGAACTTATCTTACAAGGAAACCAAGATTTACAAGAGTCATAGAATGACTATCATTAGAGTGCAAATATCAATATAATAGACCAATGGTTGATTAATCGAATCATAATATGTTATACATGAAGACCTTCCTCACAGGAGCTCCATAGACCTGCTACACACATAAACATCAGGGTGAGAATATTGTGGGAGTGTGTTTCCACCCTACCACATAGTAGTTATGCTTCCCCAGAATCTTTCCTGACATGAAAGATACCCAACCCATCTAGAAATAGTCTAACCAAGTATAACTGACTGAAGTAATGGAATTATGTGACAAGATACATCCATAATAAAGTTACAATATACACAATAAGGACTTCCAAAAGAATTTCAAAATACAACTGATTCCATTTCACAAATATAGATAATGTTGTGCAAGATTATTTCTTAATGCATAGTACAACATGTTCCATGGGTGTATTCCACATACATAAAGAACATAAGTAAAGATTCTTCCTTTAACTATCTAATCATGTCAATTTCAAAGTTTCACCAATATCTATTTGGTTCAAATAGTAAGTATAACCTGGTTTCGTAATAGCTCATGGAGAAAACTCAAGAATGCATAAATAGGTAACTATATATACTTCACTTCAAGGTTCTCATGGAAATTCAACATATTCAAGAAGTATAAACATATATCAAACAAATAACAGGTACAACATGTATATAAGTCTAAGAAATTCACAAGTCTATGCTTCCCTCCCATTTCTGCTCATTAAGATTTGACTTTTATCTCTTTTATTTAAATAGTAGGAGTAACACAACTTTACCCCAAACACTAAACACACTCAAGAATAATTTTCTATGCATATCCAATACTTAATTAATGATTCTGGGTGAAATTTTGTATTTTAAATCATGTCATACTACGAGAACCATTGGGAGGTGCTAATGACATCTCACACCTTATTTATTTTATCCAGCCTATATTAAGGATATTTACTAAGAGAAATACTCAATTCATATTTAAACAATATGTAATGACATATAGAAACCCCTAAGTTATTTATGAAGACCATCATGTTAGCTCAAGTCACCTTCATTACCCCGCTCTCAAGGATATTTAAAATAGAAGTTTAGAGTAGCACACCCTTTTCTATTATTAAAAGTATATTCATCCAACAAATCTAGCAAGGTAGAGTTTCCAAAAGCTAAAAACGTTTACCAATTCTAGCATAATTCAAAACCTTGAAAGGTCTGTATTTATCATGAACATCTATAAAATAAACCCTCTGGGTAATAATTTTATGATCCTCATTCTCCTAAGCTCAACTTATTCATATTCATAGAAGGATTACATCTCCATTAACATCTCCTTTTACAATCAACTATGAGCAATGAACACTTTTCCATAAATTAAAATATGATTTAGGAAACAACAAAACAATCAACCAAATTTATGTACCAAATCATTCTTGCTTATTGTCTCTAAGTCACATTTTACTATTTTTCTACAACTTGATTTTATTTTCTACTGTTCCTTCATATGGAATTTGTTTTCTCATTCCTAACACACACACACACACACACACACACACACACACACACACACACACACACACACACACACACACACATATAAAAGGTGTTGTAAAGGGGNTTTCTCATTCCTCACACACACACACACACACACACACACACACACACACACACACACACACACACACACACACACACACATATAAAAGGTGTTGTAAAGGGGTAGGGAGATTATTTGTTAATTGTTGTTTGATTTGCTTAGAGTGTGTTGAGTTCCTTAACCCTACTTTACATTTAATTGAATTTGATTGATTGTATATTGTAATTGTAAGTAGGGAGAAGATAAGATGCTCCTCTTCTATTCCCAAATGCACAAATGGAAGATCCAAGTTGATCAACCCAAAAGAAGGGTTAATGCACAAATGAATCAACTATTTAGAAAAGAGAATAACAAGAAAGATATCTTAAATTATGTTAATTAAATATATAGTTATGATATATGATAGTAATTAAAGAAATAGGAGAAATTTACTAACCTTAAAGAATTGCAGATCAAAGAATACTATTTTATGAGGTCTGTAGTCTGTTTCTGGAAAAAATGAAGTATGATCCAGAACTAGAACGCAGAGACGAACAAAACCTAAAAATATTTTTCCGTTCTGATGTTGTCTTATGAAAAAGGTAGACCTTGACCCACAAATGTCAACCCTGACCCAATAATGTCGACCTTGACCTGCATAGGTCCGATAGAAAAACTATTCGTGGAGCCTGATAGAAAGCTAAAAAGGGTATCCAGATCTGTGTCCAAATCTATAGTCCCGAACCTGTACCTGCAAGAAAAAGAGATTTGTTTGTTGGGGGGAGGGGTTTTCCTTGGTAAAACCTTGATTTAGGAATTAACCTTGAAATCAATAAAGTATAGAATGCTAGCAAGTAGTAGAATTGAATCTAAGAATAAAGCTATGATATTCAATAGATATGCAATTATAATTCGAATGTAAGCAAATATGTAAGTATGAAAGCATGGAATTTAGAAACCATAAACCTCCATGATTGTATGCTTGGAATCCACCTTGAAGAGATGATGAAAGAGTCTTGAGGATGCACAAAGGATCTTGAAGGAAGATCACAGCACCATGATGGCTAGATCTAGGGTTTGAATGATGAATCTTGAATGTTTGAACCTAATCCCTTCAAAGGCTTGAAAGCTTGAATCCTTGATTTTCAATGGAGAACTTGAATTCTTGAGAGGAAGACTTGAACACCTTGAGAGATTGAGAATATGTAGAATAATGGATGCTTGAATGTCCTTTGAATGCTTAGTTACCTTAGCACTTGTTACTTGATAATGGTTAGAGAAAATGAGAGAAGAAGGCTGCCTTTTATATGAAACTAGGGCACAATATTATAAAGAGGTTGACATAGGAGAATTAAATTCCAATTAGACCCTATAAGAGGACCTATATTAAATATAATTTATGAATCAATGCTTCGGAACCCAAAATAGCCGACCTGGAAGCGGGAAAATTGAATTTTGGATGACCCCCAACAACCGACAAGCTTCCAGATTTGAAAGGGGGACCTTGGTCAGGGTCGAGGTCAACCCTGACCTAGGTCAAGGTCGAGGTCAACCTT
>MU228530.1:4435980-4489491 GCA_018584345.1 Thuja plicata | reverse complement strand
TTTCATGCAATGCATATCTATTGTTTACAACCATGTTCATTCTAATGTTCTTCAACATTTTATAACTGATAAAACATATTTCAAACAAAATATGAATGCAAGAATAAGAAAGGTATGTTCCTTGCAATCTACTCCAATACACATTCTATCAATGTTCCACACTGAACATGATAAAGAAGATCATTTCACATCATAGGACTAGAAACAGAAAACACATATCCTAGCCACCTCTAGATCATAAGAAATCTCAAAATCAAAGTTCACAAATTTCAACTCAAAATAACAAATATGTGCAAAATAAATGAAAATAAATGTGAATAAGAACCATGTTTGATAGCTACACAAGATTTGGTGGCTAGACAATGACAAGAACACTTTAAAAGCCCAGGTCAGTCCTTCATCACTTTCAAAGTCGATAATCACATAACCAAATGAAATCCAATTCACATATACAGAGTGACTATCACTAGCCACAAAGAGGGAGTAGAATATCTACACAACACCTTGCATCCAAGGTATTCCAAAGAACATGACCATACATCTGGCAAACATTTATCTCATAGATTACTTCACTATGTAATGGTACATTCTATTTGTTCATATAACATAACCTTTTTAAATCTTTCAACTTTTCATTCCTTTGTCTTATGTAATTCTAAATGCAAGAAGAAACATGCAAATGCAGTTACTAACTTTCCAAGTATTTGCTTTTCATACATAACATGATAGGATCATTTCACTCATATCCTAGTGCAAAAGTTAATCATGAGTTAATTACACAATTAAATCAAAGAGATTTATCATCTTTCTTGCTTCACACACGCAAAGAAAATAGACATTTAACTTAAGTGCATCACTCCACCCAATACATTTTGCAACTTCTCTCTCATTATAATTTATTCAATTTCATACTGAAATGTAATCACATCAATTTGAGGTACACATTTTACCATCGCCTATAGCCAGTTAGAGGACTTCCTGCGGTCTATAACCGGTTACCTGCTCCGTGATAAGCTGAGCATTATAGTTGTACATTCTAATTTTCTTTAATTCTGTACAATTTGATATAAAAAGATTGAGAAGATTACAAATATAGATTAATAAAAGTAGTGATCCATGAAATTGGGCCACCTCTACTCTCCACTCTTTTACTTTTTAAAGTGGATACTATTCGCCAATTAGATAATTCTAACTTTTTCTTTTTCAATGCCTTTCCTTTTTTTTTCAAATATATACAAGACCATCATTCCTATGAAAAGAAAGATTCTTTCCGAAAAAGAAATAAATGGATTAGGAGATTTATTTACAACATAAATAATATTTCTCAGTTATTTATTTATTTATTTATTTTTGACGAGATAAGATAAAAATAAATTATTTGTATTTTTTATATTTATATTATTACATGTATTTAATATTATATATTTAAATTGGTAATTATATCTTTTTCGCCAAATTTGTCCAAGGCACGATCCCAATCTCATCCCTTATGATGTTAGAGCCTCACAGTTAGCAAGACTTGATCCCTAGTGGGCTCATTTAAAACCATTCAACTTCACCAATAGGCCAAGGCCCCATTGACATTATTTCATATTTTATTTTATAATAGTTATATTTTTCATAATATTTGTAAATCAACCATTTTTAAAATCTTTTTTACAGAGAGATTTATTCTATGCTTCAAACCTTTGTCAACTTATGGGTTACTTCTTCTTTATTAACATGTACATGTAACATCAATTGTAATAAACATTACATGTAGACTTCTTGCAAAATAAAGCTTTCACTTTATGAAAGAAAATCGTATGACTACTATGTATAGCTATAAATATGCTCAAAGGGAATAAAAATCAACAATGCAATTTATTGTCTCATTGGACACTATGCCAAATGTATTACAAGCATTACAACACTCCACTTGGTTCACAAATTTTTTTAACCATCACCATGCTACTCCATGCTTTCTTTGCTCCCACATTAGGAAAGCCCTATCGAAAATACACATACAATCTCCTTCAATATAAGCATTTCTAGAATACTTACATGACAAACCCCAAAAAATAAGTCCAAACCATCATTTAAAAAATTATGCTTATATAGACATCCTTCATCTTCCCATGACAAGAAAAAGTAATTTTTGTCCTTTAGATCATTTTTGCTATAAGTTGAATTCTTCGATGTTTCTTATATTGCCACATAGAATAATTAGTCAATCTTATTAAGATACTAGAATAACCTAGCACTCATTTTAATACGTTAAAATTGTGTTCTCTAAACTTGGGAAACAACTTTGGCACTTTATATATATATATATAAAGTGGACGAGCCACTAAATATATTATTATTAATAATAAACTGATTCGAAAGCTCATCCGGGAAAGAATCAGCAAGAAAACTCAGAATCATTGCTTAGTACAAAATTTTGATCCATAAGATTTTTAACAAACATGACATGATCAAGGGATATATGAGATACATTAACTATCTAATCCACAATATTTGACACTAAATATTGCACTTCAACAATAACTCTAGCAAAAAATTTCTTGAAGCCAAAAGATCATCATATTTACTTGATACATAAAGCCATTTTTAAAAATAGTATACAATCTGAGTGAAATTCTAATATACAAAAAAATATTACACCTTTGACTTCATTTGACTGCTATTTTCTATCATTGTAAGACAACTATACATAAGGTCAATAGTGAGCTCAATGAAACATCAGTGATCCTATAACCTTGACAAAATCATAGATCATACTTCCTCAGATAGTATGATTTTTGTCCTTAATTCTTAGGGATGTGTATATCCCTAAAAATGGTCAAAGAAAACATTAATTAAATTCAAGCCATTTGGATGAATTAAAATAAATATATAATTAACTATGTAATTGAATTAATCATTTGATTAAATAGTCCATCAATTAATTAAATCCAATCCAATAAATCACACATGGCTAATTAATTAATTATTTTGAATTAATTCCCTCGTAAATTCTCTCACCTACCACTACATGACAAAAATGATGACATTAATTTTTCCATTAGTACACTTAGTGAAAAACATTGACATAGATCATCGGTACAAGCATAACCGACAGACTGCAAGCATAACCGATAGACAACAAGCATACCTGACAGAACAAAAAGTCACAAGAAAATGCTAAGTATGGAATTGACCAACGAACACTGACAGGTGTTTCACCGACGAAGTAAATAGGAAATCACTGACGAGTAAATAACATAACATGAAGATCATCACCGACGATACAATTTTGAGAACAAAATCGACGAAGCAAAAAAGGCATGCCCGACGAACAGTTCAAGAAAGGAACACCGATGAAAAAGAAAACCGACAGACTGACAGAGAAGCCCGACCATGATAATCGATAGTCAGTTAGAGAACCCGCAAATAGTGGATCTGAGTTTTACACGTCAGATAAAGCATTGTAATTCTATTTATAGAGTTTTAATTTATTTTAAATCATTACTTGAGGGTCAAGCAAGCATTATGTAAATGTTTTAAAGCATCCTAATGGATCAAAAACATATCTAACTAAAGATCAAGGTCAAGTTGTAAACCTTGGATCTAGAGTTAACTTGTGAAGCGTGAATAAAAATAGAGCAAAATTCTAGTATAAATAGATATTCAATCAATTTTGAATTATGAATTCATTGTTGTTGATAGACACGAAGAGCATCTAAGGAGTAGAAGGAAAAATTCATGCAAAGTTTAGAAACATATCACATTAGTTATCAAGAACACACAGAGGCTACCGACGAGCAGACAAAGGTATTATTCAGTCATGAAATGATGATTACTCATACATAAGAAGTTTTATTGGATATGTTATTAGCAATTAGAGATTTCATACATCATCAGATCAAAGACTTATGTAGTTGCATTCTAACAAGTGCATCACATATAAAATCCTTTTGTAGAAGGTGGACTTAACCGTTCTTTACAAATCTCTTAACAAAGTGCACACTTAACAGTGTTTCTAAAGCTTCAAATGAAGTAGATCTTAATAGGTCTCCACTATAATACTCCTAACAGGGTAGGTCATCAGAAGTGATCAATTGTAAGCCTTAACCGGCCCCTTCTTATCTACAGATAGTGAAGTCTTGTGGGTAACAATCCCCACCATAGTTTTTACTTCCTAACAGGAGCTTTCTGCGATATCATATCTTGTGTTATGTGTTAGATCTATTTACATGAATGTTTCTTGTATGGTTACATATTAAAGAACTTATGTTATGATTGCATATACATAAAGAAAGATGAACAGTTAGATAAGATAATTTACAAGCTGACGATTAAAGGTTAATGGGCTAACCAAGAAAATTTTTAGAGGTACTGATTCACCCCTCCCCTCTCAGTACATCATTCCAATATAATTCCAATAATTGGTATCAGAGCTAAGTCTCTTTCTTGAAAAGGTTAAAGACTTAAGAGAAAAGATCAGAGCAACAAAAAAGTACAGATTGGACATGACTATTGAGAATGAGCAGTTACAGATGCAGATAAACTATGAGCAGTATAAAGATGTGAGAATCAATTTAAGAAAACTTCTTGATGAAAGAAAGATTATGAAAACTAGGATAAATGAGAAGGACTACAAAGAATTAGAAATACAAGATTATTTTGATACAAAAGAATCATCAACAAACAAAGCTTCAGACGCATTAGTAGAAGAAATCACAAGTCTACAAGAGGTCAATCTACATTTAACAGAGCAAATCAAGATGCTACAAATCGGTCAAGAAACTCAAATGGTGAAAATGATTGATGTCATGAATGATGCAAGAAAAACTGAAAATGAAAGAACACTAGCCATTGATGATAGGAGGAAAATAACAGAGAAGCTGCAAGAGAAAGAATTAGAGATTCAAAGACTTACTGAGCATCACCATGAGGTTACCAATCAGATTATTCTTATGAGTCAAGAAGAAAATAGACTAAATACATAACTCATTGAAAGAATACAGATTACTAGTGAGCTAAGAGAAGAGAATGAAAAATTGAAGCATGAAATCAAAGTCCAGAATCAACATAATGAATTGATCAAGAAAGTTGAAGATAACAACAAAAGGATGGATGATTTTCTTGATGGACAGAGAAGAGTCAACAACTACACAGGATTAGGGTACAACAAGAATGGTGAATATTCTAATCAACCATATCAAAGGAATGCTTTCACAACCCCAAGATCCAAGAAGCTGTTATGCAATCATTGTGGAAAACCTGGCCACACCTCAAACATCTACAGAAGCAAAATGAAAGGTATTTCTCAAGCAAAATATACTTTCATTGGTAATTGTTATAAATGTCAAAATAAAGGACACAAGGCACATGAGTGCAGATCCAAAGTGACAAATCCAAAGAGGAAAACCTACATGGACAAGTACTGTCCTACCTACAAGATGAATGGGAATACACATGAAGAGTGCTGGAAAAAGAACAACAAGGCTTGGACACCAAAATAAACTGATAATAGACACAAACCAACAAGAGTAGGTAACTCATATGTTTGGGACTATAACACATGGGTAAAATGCACAACATGTGGAAGGTATGGTCATATTTCTGCCAATTGTATGAGAAAGTGGACCAAAAGGTCAAGAGGTTGGACCAATCTAGGTATGGCATGTTTGCATTGTCATAAGGTTGGACATGTGATAAAAGATTAAAAAAATTGACTGACAGATACAGGTACTCATCCCAATGGAAATACCACTGATGACATCAAGAGAATAAGAAACAAGATGTGGGTAAAAGCCACAAACACTGAAGGTGATGGAACAAGAAATACAAATGATGACACCCCATCTAATGGATATGGTGACATCACTACATCAAACTAAAATGCACAAGTATGTATGGAGCTGCATTATGACAAGTAATACTATGCATCGGTTCCATTACACATAGTTCACATTATAATATTAGCATGAACAAAGATGCAATATATTGTTATTTGTTAAACTATTGAAAAGCAACCATCGGTTATTGGGCACAATTTGCATCGGTGAACACACACAGAAAAGTTAACACTACTTACCAGAATGTATCGATCATTACACAAATGCCAATTTTCTAAGTGTAAACTGACAGACATCAGTGAACCTTGAGGCAATGAAAGCTGTCTTCGCCACTTTACTGACCATCATCGGTAAAGTCACCAAATCTGATAGCAACCCTGACACTTTGCATAGACACCGAAGATGTTATGAATGCCTCTACCGATGAACTCAATCTTTGTATACCAACGAGTTGGTGAGAATTAATGACAACTTAGGACATAAAAAGTTATAAAAGCCTAAAGGGTAAACTCATTTTTGCACCCACGATTTTTGAGCAGAGCAAAGCAGAGTGATTCCAAAGAAATTTGGAGAGTGACCCAGTAATAATCAATTTGAATCAAAGCATTCACATTCATAGGTAATCACAGAGAATCAGTAAGTAACCACATTCAATGACCGCATTGTTTTATTTGTAAAAATCCCTAAATTTCTACAATGCGATGACATCAACTTCTAGATTTGAAAAGATTAAGGAATACAAGAAGAAAATGTTCAAGCTTGTTAACAGAGGCTCTTGTGCTGAACCCAAATTCAAGCTACACCCAGAAATAGCATCACAACTTGATGATTCCGGAGCATTCTCTAGAATCCCACCTAGGGTTTTTCTGGTAGAGGACGTGAGGTCCTATATACACTGCAAGATCTCAGAAATAGGAGATCTAGACCTAGATAACGCCTACAAGGAACTTTGTGATGATGCTGGAAAGCTCAAAGAAGAGCACAAACATATGGAAGTGAAAGGACTCATGAATGCACTGCATTTTCCCAAAGTATTCAAAACAAAATGGATAAAGATTGTTCTTAACAAAATGCACAACAAGAATCTATGGATTAATAATCCAAAGCCAATAAAAAAGGATGTTATTCACACAATTACTGGTTATCCTATGACCAATAAATCACAAGCTCACAAGCACCCATCCCTGGTGGAAGTGGAAAAACTGATTGGTGCTAAATCAGATAAGAGAGCACTCAAGGTCAACATTATCACTGACATAGAGCTGAATTTTGGAGCATGTGTTGTTGGATATAAAATATTCCAGGTGAGAAGAATGAATAGAATATCAAGTATTTCTATGAGCACAACATACAAGATCATCAAACAGGGAAAGAAGATGGATCTTGTAGAGATCCTATTACATCAAGTGGAGGAGAACATGTGCACTATAAGATCTTCAAGGAAAAACACTTGTAAGTTTGGTTCCCTCATAATGTGCATATTCTTTTACTTTGAAGAATACTTTCCCTCAATAGGAAAAGTTGTATGGGACATAAGCAGACCTATAACCATTCAGATAGGTGAATTCATAGAATCACTAGGAACAGATTTTGATAATGTAATGCATGAGTATTTCAAAACCATTAAGGAAATGTTGCAAACTAGAACAAGGATTCCTAAAAATCTGATAGAGGAACACAGAGAGAATATATGTTTCATGGTAGATACTGATTTCATGTACATCCAAGCAGTAGTACCTAGGAATTCATGGATTTCATGGTTAGAATATGAAATCAAAATAGGACAAGCCAATGAGTGCATTGGGGCACTACTGAATGAACTAGTGGACAACAAGAAACAAAGATTTGGCACCTATGAAGAGGCCAAACAAAAGATTAAAACAAATCTTGTTATCAAGAAAGCTGTAAAATAGTCAAGCAGAATGGTGAAGAATTTGAAAAAGAACTTGAATATATCTTCTAAAGCTGAAGAGGAACAAGAGGGTAAGGAGGAACTCACTAAGGACCAGCTACCCATTGGTGATACAATAGAGGAAAATGAATTAGAGGAAGAACAGTCTGATTCACCACCTCCTCCTCCACCTAAGAAGTCAAGAACGAGGAGTCAAATAGAAAAGGATGCAACTCCTTCTCCCATGGTAAAAGGAAAGGTGTATAAAAGGAAACCTGACACATCAAAGGGAAAACAACCAGTTAGGAAACCTACCAAAAGGAGGAAATTTGTTCAGAAAAATGAGGATATAGAGGACTCAGCTATGGATGAGCCTAACACTATAATTGAACAAGCAAAGGAAACAACAAAGGTAACATCAACTACTGAAAACATTGATAAAATATGTAAGTACATTTCAGAAGCCTCATCTATTTCACATCCTAAGATTAGGAAATGGTTGAAATGGGATTCTGTAGAACAAAATAAAATTGAAGATGCAATTATAGCTAAAATGTGCATACACTATTATGTCCCACTTCAATTCACTACACGTGATGTACCACAAGAACTATTGATCAGATTATCTTCTAGGTTCACATTTGCACTTCATGAGGAGAAATGGATAAGAGAAAGAGTACTTGTTTCTCTTATGCCTCCTGAATCAAAAAAGGAAGAAATAAATGAAATCATGGAGAAATATGAGAAAAACTTCACACCCAAAATGATAGCTTACAAATTTCTTGAAGAGAAGTTTATAGAGCTAGAACAAGAAGTTCATGATAAATAGAGAAAGAAACTCAATCCCGCTGAGGAGAGCAGTTATGAGAAGGAAACAGTCACTTAGAAAGATAACTCAACAGTAGAGTTAGATAGTGAAGAAGTTCAAATAACTAGCCAGAAATAGGTTGATATTGTAGATGAAGAATGACCTGACAACAGTGAGGAAAATCAAGTACCAGCAAGTCCAATTCACATCAGTTCAGAGGATGAAGAAGTTACCAAAGAAGAGTTAACAATAAAAGGTAATTTAACTGATGATATAAATGATTAATCATGGTTAGACAACATTGTCAATGAGATTACAAGAAAAGACCCTACAGTAGAAGTACAAAAGGATGAAGACATAAATAATGCATAGGGTAATACCGACGGACAAGATTCAACTATTGACACTGCAACAGTCAATACACCGGCAAACATGAATATATTAATAGATGCTATTGATATTCAGTCAAGTCAAGAAAAATCATCTAAGAAAGATGATGATACACCCAAGGATATGGGTACTGATGAAAACAAAGATACATCCAATACTCAAAAGGATACAGATACAGAGACGAAGGATGCAACCGAGACTCAGCAAGAAGTGTCTAATGATCAAAACAAAGAAGAAGATAACAAAAATGAGGATACATTGAGAAAGGTTGAAGAAAAAGATAAGAGTGAAGAAGTCAAGTAGGATGAAGGCACAAAACACAAAGAAGATATATCTGTTGATACACCTAGGGCCAATAAGGAGACATCTTCACCAAACCAGCTGATGGACTTAGAACAGAAAAAAAAGGATGCTTCATCTTCTCGACCCTCACCTACCAAGTCAACCCAATCTCAAGCTTTACAAATGGTAGTACATCAATCTGCCACCCAAACAAAGAAGAAGAAGAAGAAAGAATTGAAGAAAGACATCTTAGTTGTTACAATGGATGAAATAATAGAAGTCCCAAACTAGGATATTACTACTTTGGATAGTGATAAACTTCAAGAGTTTGGAGTGCTATGTCAAAGGAAAGCCATTCAGAAGAAAATGAAATATGAACATAGGGAAACAATGACACTTGAAAAGGCAAGAGACATTCTCCAAAAACTTGTTCCTAAGGTGAAACTTGAACAAAATGCCATAGTTAAGGAACAAATTGCTGTTCTTACCGACGCCATCACAGATTATAATATAGATGCAGAACAAGCAATGGAAGAACAAGCAGAGAAAAAGTATCAATACAAGTTAATTGATAAGATAAGCCAAGAAGTGGTAGTGAACAAGGTAAAGCTCTCTGAACTAACTGATCAATTAGAGCCAATGATTGCTGAGGCAATTACCTTAGTTCAAAAGATGTACACGCTTGAAAAGTTTACAAAAGAAAATAGTGAAAAGTTAGCATAAATAGATTCTAATGTCACAACGAGTGCACAAAGCCTAACCTCAAATGCAGACAATATCAAGGCACATCATGACAAGGTTATTTAGGCTAAAAGGCTAAGATAAGAAATATGGGATGTTGAAACACAATTAAGAGGTGAGATTACCAAAATATAGGCACACATCTTGCCTAATCTTACTATTCTACAACAACATATTTCTAATGCCAAAAAATTAATTGCAACCCTAGAGATGTCTATAGTAGACAACATCTATGATATACATGTAAGGATATCACTTGAGCACATGGCTCTCGAAATGTTGAAGGATAAATGGGAAAAGATGATGGAGGAGATCAAATCCTCACATTCCCACCTTTTTGACAAGATGTAAGGACCTTTGCCTTTATTATCAAAAAAGGAGGAATAGAAAGAAAATGTATATTGTATGTACAGAAGAAACATATATGTAAAGATAGTTATGTACAATATATCAAAAAAAGGGAAAAGAAAAATACATAAGGATATGTATGTATACTTACACTCTTATTGGTATATACATAGGGGGAGTCATCCAAATGACTAAGGAAGAAGTATACATAGGTGTACATACTAATACATTTAGTATGTTGCACATATCATGTTTTTGATACTAATGTCAAAGGTGGTGATTGATGACATTAATTTTTCCATTAGTACACTTAGTGAAAAACATTGACATAGATCATTAGTACAAGCATAACTGGTGAACTACAAGCATAACCAGAAGATAGCAAGCATACCTGATAGAACAAAAAGTCATGAGAAAATGCTAAGTATGGAATTGACTGATGAACACTGACAGGTGTTGCACCGATGAGTCAATAACATAACATGAAGATCATCATCGACGATACAGTTTTGAGAACAAAACTGATGGAGCAGAAAATGCATGCCCAATAGATAGTTCAAGAAAGGAACACCGACGAAAAAGAAAATTGACAGACTGATAGAGAAGCTTGACCATCAGAACCGACAGTTAGTTAGAGAACCTGCAAATAGTGGATCTGAGTTTTACATGTCAGATAAAGCATTGTAATTCTATTTATAGAGTTTTAATTTGTTTTAAATCATTACTTGAGGGTCAAGAAAGCATTATGTAAAATTTTTAAAGCATCCTAACGGATCAAAAACATATCTAACTAAAGATCAAGGTCAAGTTGTAAACCTTGGATCTAGAGTTAACTTGCAAAGCGTGAATCAAGAATAGAGAAAAAATCTAGTATAAATAGATGTTCAATCAATTGTGAATTATGAATTCATTGTTGTTGATAGCCACAAAGAACATCTAAGGAGCAGGAGGTAGAATTCATGCAAAGTTCAGAAACAGATCACATCAGTTATCAATAACACACAGAGGCTACCGACGAGCAGACAAAGGTATTATTCAGTCATGACAAGATGATTACTCATACATAGGAAGCTTTATTGGATATGTTATCATCAATTAGAGATTACATACATCATCAGATCAAAGACTTATGTAGTTGCATTCTAACAAGTGCATCACATCTAAAATCCTTTTGTAGAAGGTGGACTTAATCGTTCTTTACAAATCTCTTAACAGAGTGCTCACTTAACAGTGTTGCTAAAGCTTCAAATGAAGTAGATATTAACAGGTCTCCACTATAATACTCTTAACAGGGTAGCTCATCAAAAGTGACCAATTGTAAGATTTAACCGACCCCTTCTTATCTACAGATAGTGAAGTCTTGTGGGTAACAATCCCCACCGCAGTTTTTACTTCCTAACAGAAGTTTTCTGCGATATCATATCTTGTGTTATGTGTTATCTATTTACATGAATGTTTCTTGTATGGTTACATATTAAAGAACTTATGTTATGATTGCATATACATAGAGAAAGATGAACAGTTAGATAAGATAATTTACAAATTGATGATTAAGGGTTAATGGGCTAACCAAGAAAATTTTTAGAGGTACTGATTCACCCCTCCCCTCTCAATACATCATTCCAATATAATTACAACAACAAAAAAATCAACCAATAGGAGAGGAGGAAAGAGAGGACATGTGCTATCTTCTATTCAATCTCCATAGGGCTATAACCTCTACCAATTCTTTTTTTGGACATTGTGGACATACCAACATTTGGTGACTCACAAGAGTTCTCATCCTGCTGAGAAAGGACCTCAAAAAATTTGGTTCCCCAAACCAGAGCCTTATCCATTGGGTACAGAGTAATGAAAGGGAGCCACAAAACCTGTCCAAACATGCTCTTGAGGAAAACAAAAAACTAAAATATGCATTCCCTTAAGGATAACACATTATGTGCAACAACTCTTCATGGAAAATAGGAAATCCTAATCTATCAGGTACAAGATTTATATTACAATGATATTAAACAAAGCCATTAACTGGCTTGTTGAAGTAGCTTCCATTTCTAACTAGCTTTTGATATTTTACATGTTTTTGGACAATTAGCTAGTAAAAGGAAACTTGATAGCCACCCAACATGTCAGAATGCCTCCCAAGGAATAGAAATAAAGAAACTCACCCATGGTTGCATGTTGTCTTTTGGTAGTGCATGGGTAAGTTGCTTCTTCGTTTCATGAAACTCATCTTCATGCTCAAAGGTGAGCATGACCAGTGGTGGCTTGTAGATCTGAGCTAGATGTTTGATGAGACATGCCTTTAATAGCTCTTCTGACCTTTTCATCTCTTGATGACCACCAGAGACTGACTCTGATGGCATATTTACTATTGTGGAGACCTTTTCCTTCTTTTGCAACTCTTGGCCTTTGGGTCCAAAAGTTATGGATTCAAAGCCAACAGATGAGCATATGATATCAAACTCATCTAGGAATTCATCTTCTTCATCAAGCTATTCTATGATCCCCTTCATCCTAAGAGATGCCCCTATAATGTAGGCATCCCACTAATAGATCGAATGAACAAGAAGCTCCTCTTCTTGAACTATTCTATTTATTGTGCTACCACGGGGATGCTTGGGATGGATCTACATCCTTCAAAACTAGCAGCCTCATCCTCTCTTGTCTGGCAGTAACTTTCATTGCAAGGAACTACTATTGTTACATTTTAAGAACATCAACTTGTTAGTGCAGCATGTGAGCTTGGTAAGCAAGTTCTTCTCACCATGTGTGATATTCTTGCTCCTCCTTGATAACCTTTAGTTTGGCTTGGAAATTTAGCAAAATTTCCCTTTAACTCACATTTTCTTGGCTTCCCACATTTTGGTTGTGTGTGGGAGGGTAAGCATGCTGATAGGAGTTAAAGGGAACCTCTTATGGCTAGCAGGTGTTTGTGGGAGTAGGTGGGTAGTAGGGATCAAGATTTTTCTCATAACTACATATAGTAGGCGAATATAGAGAAAAATTATGTGCAATCTGTAAACACTTTTTCTGGTAGAATCAATATGCAATAATAAATGCTTGACTCTTTGATTCCCAATTCAGATCCATACAGGGAAAAAGGATAATTAACAAGGATAAAATTCATTCTACAATTTGGGCTCAACAAACCCAGGTGGGTGCACCTTCAATAGACTACTGACTTTCAGCAAATTTGATAGTGGATCAAGGATTCATAATCCTTCTTTTTTGGCCACTTGGCTTGGGAAGGCTAACCTATTGATTCTCTCTTCAAGGAATCACTATGATGAATTGTATTTCTCAATACAATTAGCTAAACATGTATGTTCTTGGATTAAAAAAAATAAAATATTATTCAATATTTGATTGATTTGATGATAACAACTACTTATCAGAACTTGACCAGTGCCTAATCCTGGGCCATAGAGTCACAATAAAACATACATTAACATGAGACAATTAATCAAAAAACAAGCAAAATATCAGATAAAATGCCTTACAAAATCTCCTCTCACTCTCACACTCTTGTATCAGATTCCTGCATAAAACCCCAACTCTCTGGAACTATTTGCAAGATTTAAACCCTCCTTGAAAGCAACTCATAAATAATAACATAGCTACCTTATAACTGGTATATTTAAAATGCCTTACAGATTAAACATAAAAGAGATGAATGTAAATGTAAAAATACATCAATGATATGAGACTGGAAATTCCATTGTATTTTATTAATGATCTTGATTTCCATACATTCAAATAGACTGAAAGCTTAAAACTTAGACACAATTCAAAAGTCTGCCTTGCAGCTTTGATTTTTCCATCCATTATAGTATATTACAATTTTCTATTTATAGTGAGCATTAGTCATCTTGGAATCCTTATAGATCAAGGATGAAAAAATCTTCAGATGACTAAGCCAATACTAAAGACACTAAAAGACAAAACATTTAGTTGGTTCTTTTGGCGGTGGAAAGACAAAATATGTTGACAACTAAATTTGGTCTTCAATCTTCATCTAGCTAGCACCTTTGTATGTTGGTATTTAGAATAAATTCAGATAGTTGTAACAATACCTAGTGACTTCCATTCTAGGCTAACCTACACTAGTCTTTGAAGTAGTCATTCTCCCTGTGCTCATAGATCAGGTACCAAGTGTCTTGTTTAATCTGTATCTAGAATGTCTAAATCCATATCCACAACCTTCTTATTCTTAGGTTTTTTCAATGTGTCCCAAGCCGTGACCTCTACATAAGTTGGCCAGTTGAAGCTTTGAATATTCTCCAGCTTTGTCTTCAACTTGTCCCATCTGACATCTGTTATGTTCTTGATATCAGTCACAAATCTATTAAAATCTATTTCAGCCTTAAAGGCTTCATCCAAAATTTTGTTGTATCTTTCCATATCAAGCTCACCCTTGTTAGAGACATATATATCTTTATTTGGAATCACATTATCAAACTCAGTGATCCATGCACCTAATGGCTTGATTTGGTTATCATCTGACCTAATTGATGGTACAAATCTATTGTATTCTAGCCCAAACATCTTCATTATGGCTTCTATTCAATTTACTTTACCTTTACAGAAAGATAAAGTGAATCTTATATGTTCTCTTTTCTCCAAAACTTGGACAACTATTTCTGGTAGATCATCTCTTAAAGGTTGCAATGATGCCAACCTTTCAAAAATGCTAGTCCTTACTAACCATGTAGTATAGTAGGGGTTCAAAATTGTTACATAATTTGTAACCTCAGCATGTAACCCTGGATGTTTTCCATAAGCATAAAATACTACATCTGCCTTATCCTTCAAAATATTTATTTTGTGATGAGAAATGTGGAACAGGGCACCCATAATTGCACTATTGTGCTCTCTGACAACCTCCTCTATTTCCCCTGCTACCAACTCTGTTTGCACTTTAGCCTCAGCTAGCTCTTTAGGTTCTGTAGGAGCAACCTCAGGGATTTCCATCAATTGTTTTTTTAACTCTTTAATCATCTTATCCTGATTATGGATCTATATTTTACACAACTCCCTATCCTTTACAATAGAACTTGTTTTAGTTCTCAGTTTATTCAATTTTTCTGACAATTGGGCTGTTTTAGCTTCATTGAGCTGAACAAAATGTGTGAGAACTTGGGAAATTTCCAAGTCTCCTATGTTTTGGATGGACCAAACAATTTGGTTTCCAACCATTTTATCCTCTATGTTTACCACTGATGGCGTTTGATCATTACGATCCAAGATCCACATTGCTAGTGCCTGGGATTTTGGATTATATCGAAATCCCCTTATTATTTCATGCACATGAATCTCTGATGAAAATTTCACATCAGGCTATTTCCTAATTTGGTCTATGATGAATGTAGAAGCAAGATCCCATCCTTCTACTAGCAACATCATTGGCTTTTACTAGTTGTTTGGCCTCCTCAGGTGTCAATTGTTTTGACTCAGGATCATAACCTTGTATATCTTGCAAAGCTTCTTCTATGAATGGTTCACCTCTTGCCAATTGTAATTGTTCTTTCACTTTTATGTGTTTGTTCCAAATGAGGAACTCCTTGAATTCTTTTGTTTTGATGAAGTTATCATCACTCAAAAATTCCTATTGTTGGATTGTTCTTTCATTAGTACAAGTCAATAAAGGCAATTCAATTTATTCCTGGGTTTCGTTCAACAAATTCTTGCCTTGTCTGATCTACTTTCTAAGATCATGATCATAGGCTCTATCCCGTAGAATTAGAGCACCTATTCTATCCCTTTTCTTTTCTATTTTTTGTGAATGCTCCCGAAGTTCCACTTTCAACCTTTTGAGTGGGGGCTCCTCTGTCACCTCACTCTCTAGGACTTGTGTCAAATCAATAATATTTTTAGCTTGTTCAGCTTCTGCTGGTTGTTCTTCTATCATTTGTTGATCCATGGGAGTGAGAGTAGGAACATAGTATTCCCCTTCACTGTCATCTTCATACTCAGAAGAAGAGTATTCTTTCTTCTTCTTCTCCTTTTCCACCGGTATGTCTTCTAACCGATTACATAATAAATTATGGGATTGGATCATTGCATCAAGCCTGCCCAAATAGGGCATTTGTGGGAAAAAACCACCAAAGGTGTATCCCTTTATCTTCACTTGCCTCTCCAAGTCCATCAATTCATTGAACTTGTTTTGCCTTATGTTGACTTCCTCATCCTTCATCATATTTCTGATGAGGTCCTCTTCCATGCACTGTTCATGCTCTCTATTATATGGAATGGAATGGACAAGAAATTTTATAGCACTTAGGATGAAACCCTTGATGTCTACATATCTGCATAGGGCAACATTCATTCTATAGTGGTTCATCCATGCATTTATCAGGTCTATAGCCCCTTTCCCAATTTTAAAACCACATACTTTGAACTATCTTGGGGTGAATGTTCCCTTCCTATGGGGAGCAAGATGTTCTTTATCTATCAAAATTAGCTACCTAATGATTTCCATGGAAGCAATCCTAGGTGACACATGGAATGGGAGAATGTAGGGTGGGTATGAACAACCATATACCCTTATCATTGTGTAATTCTTCTCATAGTAGAAATTCCCCCAGTTGTGATCTCTAGGCCATCTATCCACACAATCAAAAGACCTCAATAATTATAGAACCTTTACTGGTAGCCTTATTTTGTCAACACCAATAGCCCTTAGGATTGGGTATATCATCTAGTTCTCAAAAGAACATAAATCATTATCTCTAGAAGTATAATTCCACTCCCTCAACCAAAATTGGATTGGGTTGGGCTGATTCTGGAAGAACCTTTGTGGTCTCAAGTTGTTGCAGTCCATCAAAGGTAAATTGTAGTACAAAATCAGATGTATTAATATTGAATACTGCATAAACCTAGGGTTTGCCTCCTAAATCTGCACAAACCCTGCATGCATTCTATCTGTTATGTACTGGATATAGTTGTAGCTGGTGCTGAGGTGAGGGATCTACATGTATAGAACAACCATGAGGATATCTAAACTAATCCTCTTGGCTCCTGCATCTACTGCCAACACTCTATAAAGTGCATATGCAATATACTTGATGTAAAAATTCAAATCCTTGTAAAAATAAGGAATCTCTCCTAGGATAGGTGCAATATAGTTTTTCATTTTATTGGAGACATTATTATCCTTGATCAATTTTGCTGCAACCCCAGACTCCCTGACATATCTATTCTTCAAACTCTACAAATTTATCTCCATAGTCATGGGGTAGTAGACATCAAAGGCTCTAATGAAAGAGTTTCTATCTAGGGTCACCAAGGGTTTCCCATCATCCTTTTTAATTAACTTGGTGAGGGGATCATATCTATTTTATAACTCAAGAATGAAGTCACCATGCACAAATACATCAGGAACTATTTGCTTAGCCAATCCATAAGTCCAAGGGTTTGAAATCGGAATTGCTTGATCACTGTTTCTCTAGAAATAATTATACAAGGAAAATCTAGAAGAGCCTGGGGTCTTAGCATCCCTAATATATGATAAATCATCTAGAATGATGTCAGTACTTACCTTTCTATTTTGGGTAAACCCTGACAACAATTGAAGAAATTCATCAGAGTAGTTCTTGTTCCCTTTAGTATCTTCTCTAGTATCTCCACTTAGTCCACTAGTGGATGCCACACTAAGTGCTTGACTCAATTTCTCTGTTATGTTTTGCTCACACTTCTTTCACCGATATTGAAACAAAACTCCTCCAAACCCTTATTATAGAACTGTCAACCACTCAATTCTCTATAGCTTTGAAAATATAAACACTATAACACTCAACAATTTTGAATTCTTGATCAACTATACCGCCAATTAAGACTCTTCCTTCAATAATGGCTGCTTGAAAATCTCACTGCTCTCAGGAAATGCTAATCACATAGAAAAATTATGCAGTTAAATATTGAATGCTATTGAAGTAAAATGACAATGGACATAGTTACTTATAATTGTGAAATCAATGCAAGCCTCCCTTCAAGATTTACAGATTTAAAATCCATCACTTCTGTCATAAATTTACGCATTGTGAAATAAATTCAATTCCTAGCCGTAGCCTCTAAAAGTGATAGAAAATCACATTCGAATGAGTGCCTTTTCTTAAAAACCTCATTAAATTCACAATGTTCAAATTTGATTGGCTGTCTTTCAAATACTTTTCCACCATGGAATTCATTCCTTACTTCTCATTAGCTAGCCATTGTACCTTCTGGTAGTGAGGAAAAGTCATCTTTTAAATCAGGTTCCTTTACGGCGATCTCGGGAATGTGTATCTCCTTATTGCTAGATGATTTCACTAACTGTAATTACCTCAAGAGATCAGGCGACTACAGCTCTTTAAAACTTCACTTTAACCTTTGGTTCCTATCTAGAGATTTAGCGACCACACCTTAATCTCTTTATCACTGCACATTTCTTTTATTTGATAATTCATTCAGAGACCTGACGACTATAGTTCTATCTCATGATCGCTGAATCATATTTCATTTTAATCAATCATCTGGAGATTACCCAACTTCCATTGATCCTCTCTCATCTTCATCTGACAGTTCTCACCAAGTCTCTTAATATTTAACATAAACCCTAAATTCTTATGAGACTTGGTGACTATGATTTCATTATCCCTGAATGCCATCTGGAGACCACGTGACTAAATACTTAACAACTAATGCATACCTTTTGAACACACGTCTCATCTTCCTTTTGTCTCATGATCTCTAGATTACTTTTGACTTTTCAACCTTCACTAGCGATTCAACAACCAACATGAGATCATCTCTCAATCCAATGGCTGTTGCTAGATCTCCTGATCTTTAACTTAACTCATCTTCCTTCATGAGATCAGGTGAAAATGTAACATAATAACTCAGCTTGAACCTTGGTTGAATCAAGAGACCTTGTGACTGTATGAACTCAATGTCGCTTGATATTTTCTTAACTGCAGAGTTTATTTGGAGATTTATTGACTGTCGTTGGATTAAACTTTTGATCAACGATTGTCGCTAGATCTCATGATTCATAACTTAACTCACTTCTCATCAGGAGATAAAGTGACCCAAAGGAAACTTTAACAATTCACTTAACTAATCAACTATAGATTAAATTTGGAGATGATGCGACTGTGTAAACTCAAAGTCGCCACAAGAATTTGCTAACCCATGTTAAATCTGGAGACAACCTGACTGACCACTAGATCAACCTTGCATCTGATGGTTCTCACTAAATCTCATGATATTTAAGGAAAACCCTAATTTCTTATGATATTTGGTGACTGTAGTCTCTTGATTGCTTGATGCCTTTCAGAGATTACGCGACTAAATACATATTCATAGAAAACCTTGGACACGTGTCTCATCCTGGTTCATGTCTCCTGATTGCTTGATATCTAACTCAACCCAACTTCCTTCATGAGATCAGGTAACAACACAAATTTTGAACTCTGCCTTAACGTTAGTAAAAATTGGAGATTACGCGACCAAGGGACCACCTTGAATTGCATCTGGGCCCACCATGGACACGTGGCACACTGTCATAATAAAATTGATCATTGGTCACTGACTTGACCATGAGCTAACCCTTCTTCTAATCATGGTCCACTTCTGGCAATTAGACGATTGAGTAATCTCAAAGTCGGGAAACAAATTTGCTAACCATGGTTAGATCATAAGACTTCTCGACTGCCTCAGGATCTTGATCTGAATCAATAGTTGTTGCTTGATTGCTAGATCACATGAGGTATATTCTTTTCTTATAGAGGTCACTTGACTGAAGGGAATCGATAAGTCTCATAACGATAAGGAATATTTTGAATTTATAAGGAGACTTCACGACTAGCATAATACATGAAATACAACACATGCTTTAAGTGACTTACGTGGCTCGAAAAAGCAACTTCAAATTAGAAGGGTTTTTCAATGAACTATGGTTTTTATCCATTTTCGAGTAGAATGAATTAAGACTTAGGGTTTTTGACATATCATTTTGATTTTCACCTAAAGACCATCAATTTTCAAAGGGACTTTGAAAATTTTGAACATACTTTCAACTTTGAAGCGAGGACATGACTGAGAACATCAAAATTTTTTTAGGGCAGACCTCAAAACATGAAATAGAATCAACAATGGCTCTATTTGAGGATGATTAAATGTGAATTTACATCAAGAACTATAGATCTTTGGGAAAGAAGACCAAAACAAAACTAACCAACTACTGAAATGAACACACAACTGAAACAAACACACCTGTACATATGATACAACACTACTGTGCATGGAACATAAGATTTAATTGAAGAAATTTTTCATAAATTGTCCATGCATTGGCAATTCCTATTCTTCATCATCCATATTCTTGAGGAAATATGAATCCTTTCCAAAAATCTGTGAGATGACAAAAGGCCCCAGTCATAATGACTCAAATTTTTTATGCTTGCCTTTGTCTTCAGCTCTGGTATTCCATTGCAATACAAAATCACCAGGCTGGAACTTTCTTTCATGTGCCCTTTTGTCAAAAAGATACTTCATTCTTTGCTATAGTTTGACATTTTCCCTATGGGTTTCTCTCCTTATTTCATCCAATTCTACCAATTGAACCATTCTTTCTTCCATAGGTTCAGAGACTTCAATCTTTTCATCTTGGATAAATTTATAGATTAGAAGCAAATTATTAACATGCATTCTTGATTGGACACCATATACCAAATCAAAGGGAGGCTTTCCAGTGGCCCTTTTGACAGTGATTCTATCTGCCTAGAGGGCAAGTTTTAGCTTCACATGCCAGGCTCTTTTATTATCTTCCAAGGTCTTTTTAAAATTTTGTAATATACTCTTTTTACTGGATTCTGCCTGACCATTGGCTTGAGGATGGTATGGGGATAAATAAGACAACAATTACCATACTGGAGAAAAAAATAGTAAATTATTCTTACCTAAAACACATGGCATTATCCATCACCAACTTGAGGGCAACACCAAATATGGTGATCACATTGTTGATCAAGAAATCAATAACCACTGTGCTTGTTGCTCTTTAGGTTGGAATTGCCTCTACCCATTTTGTAAAATAATCAGTTGCTAACAAAAGCCAACTATGGCCTCCACTTGATTTCTTAGAAAATTCTCCTATGAAATCCATTCCCCACATAGAAAAAGGGTACTTCTGCCACTATAGGATTCAATAGTAAGGCTCCTGAATACTTCATTTTTCTTGAGAATCTTTGGCACGACTCTCATTTTCTAAAAAAATAATAAGCATCTTGGAACAAACAAGGCCAATAGTATCCAACTCTTAAAATTTTATGAGCTGTTGATCTAGCAGAATAGTGCCCTCCACACATTCCAGCATGCATTTCCCTCAAAATCTTCTCTAATTGTCCTTTGTCAAGACACAACAACAAGATCCCATCTCTATTTTTCCAAAACAAATCACCATGCAACAAGACATATTTCTGAGACTACAATCTCAAACTCCTCTTTTGGTTGTCACTTAGGTTATCTGGGAACTTAGCATTTTTAAAAAAATATACAATATTAGCATACCAAGGTTGCATTTCAATACTTGTCAAGCAATTCTCACTTGTATCGAGATTGTTGACCTGGACCAGGTCCAAATTCTCTTCTGTCATCAGTTTTTCCAATCCTAGTCCTCTCACCAACTTTGTGATATGGATGTCCAAATCAAACTCTTGAACTTTGTTTATCCATTTGCATCTTTTCCCTATTACCTCATTTTGAACAAATATGTCCTTGACAACATCATGAGGAACATAAGCATTTACCTTTGCACATACCAAATATGGCCTAAAAGCCTTAACTACTTTTACTAATGCATAAGCCTATTTCTCCATCAACTGATAGTTCAACTTATCTGATTGCAATGACTTTTTGAAATATGCAATTGGATGTTGAAATCCCTAATCATCCTTTTATAGTAGGATTGCTGCAATAGTATGGAAAGAAGAAAAAGTGAATAAAGAAAAGGGCTTAGTATAATTAGGGGATACTAAGACAGGTGCTTCCTAGATGGCTTGTTTTATTTTTTCAAAGGCTGACTGTGCCTCTTGGTTCCATTCAAATTTTACATCCTTCTTCAGCAATATGACAATAGGCTTGACTAGTTCTATAAAATAGGCAATAAATCTCCTGACAAAATTGATTTTCCCTAGAAATGACTGTATTCCTTTAAAATTTTTGGGAGCAATTACCGTTTGTATAGCTTCAACTCTTTCAGGATCTATTCTTACTCCCTCTTTTGACACTATGTGGCCCAAAAGTTTCCCCTCAGTAACAACAAAGTGGCACTTTTTTGGGTCCAAAGAGACCCCATATTCTAATGCTTTTATCATCACTTTTTCCAAGTGGTTGCAATGATCCTCTACCCTTTTTGAATAAGCTATTAAATCATCTTGGTATACTACCATCAGAAAATCTATAAGATCTTTGAAAGCCACATCCATGGCCCTTTGAAAGGTTGCACCAAAATTTTTCAAACCAAATGGCATGAGAGCATACACATAAGTACCCCAGGGAGTAGTAAATGTTGTTTTGAATTGCTTAGATTCTTTGAATAGTACTTGATTGTACCCTGAGAACCCATCCATCATAGACAATAAATCACATCTAGTGACTTTATGCAACATGGCCTCCATATTGGGTAGTCCATAGTTATCTTTTAATGAGGCCACATTCAGGTTTCTGAAATCAATGCACAATCTTAAGTTCCCATTCTTCTTCCTCATAGGGACCAAGTTAGAAACCCATGATGAATGCCTGATAGGCTAAATTATGCCTGCATCTCTCAGCTTCATCAATTCTGTCTGCATTTTGGTAGCCAATAGTGGATTAATGGGCCTTTTTTTTTTTCTTGAATGGTTTTATAACTTCTTTCAGAGGGATGTCATGTAGGAATAAGTCTTTTCTATAAGCTTTCAAATCCTCATAAGACCAAGAAAATACATGTTTGTACCTTTTCAAAATTTTTATCAAATTTAGTCTCACATTACTATCCAACCTTTTACCAATATAGACTAGTTGGGGAGATGTTTCAGACCCCATGTTAACTTCTTCTAAATCTCCTACCTTTGCATTGGATTTCTAAGTCATATAATTGTCATTTATGCTGAACATGCCTTCTAACTCAACCAACCCTTTGGGAATGTGATTAGTAGCCAACTGAATAACTTCTTGGTCTAATATATATTCCTTATCATCCACAACTATTACTAAAGATTCACAATCAATCTCATGACCATCATATTGATCTACACACTGAATAAACCTAAGGATATCATCATCATCATCAAATACTTTCCAATTATGAATATTGTCAGGGATTGTAGGTCTACTTTTTATTTCTACCACAGACATGGCAATAAGGGTGACATCATTATTTTTTAGGGAAACATTGGCAAGGAAATATGCCATTATGTTATTTGATCTCTCTATCCATAATATATTGAAGGAATCAAAGAATTCTATCCTATTCCAGACTGCATACTTGTACAATTTTAGTCTGTCATATTTAGCAACATAATGTTACCTTATCTAAGATATGATTAACTGAGAATCCCCATGAAATTTCAAATGTTTAATACCATGCTTAATAGCAATATCTATTCCCAAGATTAAGGCTTCATATTTAGCAGTATTATTTATACATTGGAAAGTTAGCAGGAAGGAATACTTGAAAGTGATACCGGATGGAAAAAAAAACAAGAATCTAGCTCCTAATCCTTCCTTGGAGCATCCTCCATCAAAGTAAATTTTCCATAGTCCATCTTGTTGCAACAAAAACTCATCCACAATTGTGTCAGTATTCTTTAATTGTTGCTTGATCTCTTCCACAGTAAAGTTTTCCATATCATCATCTACACAATAATTTAATTGGTCAAGTAGAACCACCTCCACCATAACAGGTGACTGAGGTTCTCTGTACAACTTGACCTCATTTCCATTTACAAGGATAGTTGGATAGGACAAATCTAATTTCATCTTTCCACCCACTGTTGCTGCCCACTATCTTGATAGAATCATACCATAATATGGTTTAGTGTCAAAAACCACTATATCCATTCTGTAAGTTGCTTCAGGGAAAGCAACAAATTTCACCTTAATGTCTTTTAGTGTTCCTATCACAAGAAATTCCCTCTTTTCCATAGCATAACAACTTCTAGCAGGTGTGGTGACCTAAAGGCCCAATTCCTTCATGACATGATAAGACATTACATTTGCTGCAACTCCAGAATCAATCATGCAATTTTTTATAAATAAATTATTAACCATTAAGGTGACATAGAATGGGTCAATAGATAATGGTTCTTGGGTAATTATGTTGCCAATGCAAATATTGGAAAATTCTTTGCTTTTTAATTTTCCTTTTACTTGGCCTTCTCTCTCCTTAATAAGTGGACTGTCCCTTCTACTATCATTTGATATCAAGGATATTTCTTCTTGGTTTGGTACAGACACATCATCTATCCCTTTTAGGAGTACCAAAGTAGCTTCTTTGTATTCTCTTATTTTTAGCATCTCCATGAGTGGGTCTGAAACCTTCATTTGAGTCAGGGCATGTCTCATGTCAAAAAGGGGTAATTCAGAGGACAAATCACTCATCATTTTACCTTTCTTGGGTTTGTCATTGGCTATTTGTTCCTCCTTTGCTTCTTCCTTTTCAATATGAACATGAGAGGGTCCTACTTGTCTTTCAGGCTTTTCATCTTTATTTTCCTTGACATGAGAATCCTCAGTAACTTGAGGTGAATCCTTTCTAACATAGACAAGGGAATGTTTACCTTGAGCTGGTTGTACTGTTCTATTTCTTAGATTATATGCATTTCTAGCTTGATTAATTGCTGCAACAGTCAAAGATGTCTTTTCCTCATCAGTAGGAGTTTTAAAATGAGAATGTGATTTGTCACTTCCCACTGTATTTATAGTTGCTTGTGATATACTGTGAACCTGATCACTTTGATAGGGTGGAATCTATGATTGATATTCTAAATAAGAATTGTCTTCTGTGCACAAGTTATCAGAAGATGAACCAGTGTCAGAAAACCATGAGTATGGTTTATTTACTGTGAACATATTGATGGCAGGGCCTTCTTGTTCTCTTTCTTCTTTTTGATCAAACAAAGTTTGGGCTACTACACACTAATAGGAAGAATGTGTCATATTTCAAGCATCACACCAAGGAGTGTTATCAACATAGTTTGCACTATTCCTTTTCATGGGATCTGGGGTTTCTTTTTCTTTTGGGTTATCTTGTCCATCAGGGACTAGCTTGCCATTGTTCCAATTTGTTTTATAAGGGAAGTCTCTCAGGTTAGGTTGTTTATCAAATCTTTGGTTAGTGTATTTATTATCATGATACCCTCCCTGTCAGTTTTATCCATTTTGGCAGCAAGATCTTTTATTGTACTCACTAGTTTATCTACTGTGTCTTCTTCTTTGATAGTTTTGTTGGCTAATCCCTTTTCTTTCCAAAGTTTATTGTCCTCCCTCTTTCCCAATTTTCCTGATGCTCTCCTATTTCTTTCAATGTCAATATATATCTTGTAAGAATCCCTTAAGGTTTTTGGGTTTTTATCTCTGAGTAAATAAGACATTTTACCATCAGTAGCATTGATATAGGTAGTAAGACACACTTCCTCATCTAACCTCAAGACTTAGAATAGTTTATTCATGGCCTTTTGAAATCTACTGTTAAAATCAGCCATACTCTCATTAGGGAACTTTTTAATGTTATTGAATTCATTCAGCATGTAGCCAAAATTCACATGTTCTCTATATTGTTCTCTAAAAGATTTCACATATTCATCCCAAGATGTAATGCTATCATTAGGCAAATTTCTAAACCAATCCCTAGCATCTTCTGTTAATGACTGAACAAAAAGCTTCATAATGACATCCTCATTTTCAATTTCAAAGTCATTTATCTTATCACTAAAAGATTTCAAATGCTCTTCACAAGTAACAACATTATTTCCTATGAACTAGGGGATTTTGTCTCTTACCTCATTGGGGATCACATTAGGGTGATCAGGAATGCCTTCAAAGAAAAGGGCTTTGTATATGTTCATGTGGACAGGTCTCCTTTGGAAAATTTCAAGCACATTGTTTCCATTTGGTCAAGTAGATCCTCCTTTATTTTGAGTGGGTGGGGGAACACTTTGTTTGAGGTTGGAGACTTGAATACTTGGGCCAAAACCAACATGCTGAGAATTTGCATTGGGGTCAGAAATTTTAGCATTCGAATTCAAACCAGAAGGTTGCACTTTAGGATCAGTTCCTTGATTATTTGGGATTGGGCCACCAGATTACTTTTGTTGCTGTTTCCCATGATTAATTGACATAGAGCTACTTGCAAAAGTGTTAGTAGTAGCATGTAGAAATCTATCTTCATTCTCATATCAGCTGCAGTAGCCTCTAATTCTAACTTCTCCAATTGTTTGGCTAAGTCCTCTTTAGCTTTTCTAGCTTGTTCCAGCTCAAGATCAACTTGAGATGCTCCTATAGGAATGATCAATTTATGTTTAGGTTCCTCTATGGTCACACCAACAACATTTTTCTTACCTTTTTTGAGGGCATCCTTAGTAGTTGTCTTAATTTTTGCATTCTGTTCAATCTCATATGGGAACAATTGTCTGATGACATGCCCTTCTTTCTCAAATTCATCCTTGCAAGGATTTGAGATTTTATTTGGGGCTTTTTTCCTTAAACCATCAAGATCACCAAACAATTCTGGATTTATCTTCTCTTTCCACTAGTAAGTCATATAGCTTTTATCCACATTTCTTCTCTACCTCTGCTATTTCTTTTTCTTGTTCCTTTTTTCTTTTTCTCAAAGCCATAATATCATCCTACAACTTATCAGAATCATATGAGGTTGTCTCAGCAACATAAGTTTCTTCTAGTGGAGCAAGATTTTCTTCTGTAGGGAAGAAACCTATATCAGTATTTTCTCCATCTCTGAAGGGATCAAAGTTGGCATTAGCTCTATAAGTTTCAATTGGTCCCATGGGTCCTGCATCTTTAGATGAAGATGACTTTCTTTCTAGAGAGGGGGTCTCCTTCCTTCCCTTAGAGGTATTTTTGGAATCATGTTTGGATATACCTCTCTTGGACCATTGTTTCCTTTGAGGTGTATGTAGCTCTTCTCCAACATCTTTCTCAGGATTTTCTCTGAAATAGGATCTAGTATTCCTTTGTCAACTCATCTTTTAGAATAGACAAATATATTCAATATGTTTAATGTGCAACACTATAGTACACAGAGGTTATAGTCACCACCTCTTTTTAGAGGGCAAATATATAAAAATGATTGAGCAGTTTGTCCTAACTTAGGTCTTCTTTTATAACAATAAGTCTGAATGAAACTCAAAAGCAATGTTTCTTGATAATTCCTCACCTGGTAATCTCAAGAAAGTGATTCTTCACTATCTGTATCATTGAAAATCTTCTCAACTCTATAAATTTTCTTTGAAAAACACATACTGTATTAGATCAGAGATTTTACAGTCACCAATCACTCTATTTGAGAAGATATCTTTATCATTTTCAAGACCAAAACCTTCAAATAGTATGAAATGAGAGATAAGTAGAATAAACTTTCTTTTATGATTATGAGGAAAAATAGACTTATTCTTAACATTTCAAGGACCAACTATTTCACGAACATGACTCTAGAACATTAAAATATCCCCAGTAGAGTCGCCAATTTGTTAGCACTTTTTCTTGTAGAATCAATATGCAGCAGTAAATGCTTGACTCTTTGATTCCCAATTAAGATTCATATAGGGAAAAAGGCTAATTAACAAGGATAAAATTCCTTCTACACTTTGGGCTCCACAAACCCAGGTGGGTGCACCTTCAATAGACTACTAACTTTCAGCAAATCTGACAGTGGATCAAGGATTCATAATCCTTCTTCTTTTTTGGCCACTTGGCTTAGGAAGGCTAACCTATTGATTCTCTCTTCAAGGAATCACTATGATGAACTGTATTTCTCAATACAATTAGCTAAACATGTATGTTCTTGGATAATATAAAATAAAAGATTATTTAATATTTGATTGATTTGATGATAACAACTACTTATTAGAACTTGACCAGTGCCTAATCTTGGGCCATAGAGTCACAATAAAACATACATCCACAAGAGACAATTAATCAAAACATAAGAAAAATCTCAGATAAAATGCCTTACAAACTATCCTCTCACTCTCACACCCCTATATCAGATTCCTGCATAAAACCCTAACTCTCTGGAACTATTTGCAAGATTTAAACCCTCCTTCAAAGCAACTCACAAATAATAACACAGCTACCTTATAACTGGTATATTTAAAATGCCTTAAAGATTAAACATACAAGAGATGAATGTAAATACAAAAAGACATCAATGATATGAGACTGGAAATTCCATTGTATTTTATTAATGATCTTGATTTCCATACGTTCAAATAGACTAAAAGCTTAAAAATTAGACACAATTCAAAAGTTTGCATTGCAGCTTTGATTTTACCATCCATTACAATATATTATAATTTTCTATTTATAGTGAGCATTAGTCATCTTGGAATCCTTAAAGATCAAGGATGCAACAAGATTTAGATGACTAAGCCAATACTAAAGACACTAAAAGACAAAACATTTAGTTGATTCTTTTGGTGGTGGAAAGACAAAATCTGTTGACAACTGAATTTGGTCTTCAATATTCATCTAGCTGGCACCTTTGTCTGTTGATATTCATAATAACTTCATATAGTTGTAACAAGACCTAGTGACTTCCATTCCAGGCTAAGCTACACTAGTCTTTGAAGTAGTCATTCTCCTTGTGCTCAGAGATCAGGTGCCAGGTGTCTTCTTTACTCTGTATCTAGAATGTCTAAATCCATATCCATAGCCTTCTTCTTCTTAGGTTTTGTCAATGTATCCCAAATCGTGACCTCTGCATCAGTTGGCTAGTTGAAGCTTTAAATATTCTCTAGCTTTGTCTTCAACCTATCCCATCTGGCATATGTTATGTTCTTGATATCATTCACAAATTTATTAAAATTTGTTTCAGCCTTAAAGACTTCATCCAAAATTTTGTTGTATCTTTCGATATCAAGCTCACCCTTGTCAGAGATATATATATCTTTATTTGGCATCATAGTATCAAACTTAGTGATCCATGCCCCTAATGGCTTGATTTGGTTATCATCTAACCTAATTGATGGTACAAATCTATTGTATTCTGGCCCAAACATCTTCATTCTGGCTTCTATTTTATTTAATTTACCTTTAAATAAATATAAAGTGAATCCTATCTATTCTATTTCCTCCAAAAATTGGACAACTATTTCTGGTAGATCATCTCTTAAAGGTTGCAATGATGCCAACCTTTCAAAAATGCTAGTCCTTACTGACCATGTAGTATAGTAGGGGTTCAAAATTGTTACATAATTTGTAACCTCAGCATGTAACCCTTGTAGTTTTCCATAAGCATCAAACACATCTGCCTTATCCTTCAAAATATTTATTTTGTGCTGAAAAATGTGGAACAGGGCACCCATAATTGCACTATTTTGCTCTCTCACAGCCTCCTCTGTTTCCCCTGCTGCCAACTTTGTTTGCACTTCAGCGTCAACTACCTCTTTAGGTTCCACGGGAGAAACCTTAGGAATTTCCATCAATTGTTTTGTTAACTCTTTAATTAGATTATCCTGATTATGGATCTATATCTTTACACAGCTCCCTATCCTTTACAAGAGCACTTGTTTTAGTTGTTAGTTTATTCAAATTTTCTAACAATTGGGATATTTTAGGCTCGTTGAGCTGAGAAAAATGTGTGAGAACTTGGGAAATTTTCAAGTCTCCTGTGTTTTAGATGAACCAAACAATTTGGTTTCCAACCATTTTCTCCTCTATGTTTACCACTGATGGCTTTTGATCCTTAGGAGCCAAGCTCCACATTGCTAGTGCTTGGGATTTTGGATTATATCCAAATCCCCTTATCATTTCACCCACATGAATCTCTGATGACAATTTCACATCATGCTATTTCTTGATTTGGTCTATGTTTAATGCAAAAGAAAGATCCCATCCTTCTACTAGAAACATCCCATTGGCTTTTACTAGTTTCCTGGCCTCCTTAGGTGTCATTTGTTCTAACCCAAGATCATAACCCTATATCTTTTACAAAGCTTCAACTGTGACTGGTTCACCTTCTGCCAATTGCACTTGTTCTTGCACTTTTCTGTATTTGTTCCAAATGAGGAACTCCTTGAATTCTTTTATTTTGATGAAGTTATCATCACTCAAAAATTCCTATTGTTGGATTTTTCTTTCATTCGTACAAGTCAATAAAGGCAATTCAATTTCTTCCTGGGTGTCCTTCAGCAACTTCTTTCCTTGTCTGATCTTCTTTCTAAGCTCATGATGATAGGTTATATCCCCTTGAATTAGAGAACCTATTCTATCCCTTTTCTTTTCTCTTTTATGTGAATGCTCCCCAAGTTCCACTTTCTGCCTTTTAAGTGGGGGCTCCTCAGTCACCTTAGTCTCTGGGACTTGTGTCAAATCAATTACATTTTCATCTTGTTCAGCTTCTGTTGGTTTTTCTTCTATCATTTGCTGATCCATGGGAGTGGGGTTAGGAACATAGTATTCCCCTTCACTATCATTTTCATACTAAGAAGAAGAGTATTATTTCTTCTTCTTCTCCTTTTCCACCAGTATGTCTTCTAACTAATTACATAATAAATTATGGGACTGGATCATTGCGTCAAGCTTGTCCAAATAGGGCATTTGTGGGAAAAGACCACCAAAGGTGTATCCCTTTCTCTTCACTTTCCTATCCAAGTCCATCAATTCATTGAAATTGTTTTCCCTTATGTCAACTTCCTCATCCTCCATCATAATTCTGATGAGGTCCTCTTCCATGCACTGTTCATGCTCTCTATTATATGGAATGGAAGGGACAAGCAATTTTCTAGCACTTAGGATGAAACACTCAGCTTATACATATCTTCACAGGGAAACATTCATTCTATAGTGGTTCATCCATGCATTTATTAGGTCTATAGCTCCTTTCCCAATTGTAAAACCACATACTTTGAACTGTCTTGGGGTGAATGTTCCCTTCCTATGGGGAGCAAGATGTTCTTTATCTATCAAAATTAACTTCCTAATGAATTCCATGGTAGCAATCCTAGGTGGCACATGGAATGGCATAATTTAGGGTGGGTATGAACAACCACATACCCTTATCATTGTTTAATTATTCTCATAGAAGAAATCTCCCCAGTTTTGATCTCCAGGCCATCTATCCACACAATCACAATGCCTCAATAATTGTAGAACTTTTACTGGTAGCCTTATTTTGTCAACACCAATAGCCCTTAGGATTGGGTATATCATCTAGTTCTCAAAAGAACATAAATCATTATCTCTAGAAGTATAATTCCATGCCCTCAACCAGAATTGGATTGGGTTGGGTTGATTCTGAAAGAACCTCTGTTGTCTCAAGTTGTTGCATTCCATCAAAGGGAAATTGTAGTACAAAATCAGATGCATTAATATTGAATACTGCATAAACCTAGGGTTTGCCTCTTTCTTTTGAATCTGCACAAACCCTTCATGCATTCTATCTATTATATACTAGATATAGTCATAGCTGGTGGTAAGGTGAGGGATCTACATGTATAGAACAATCATGAGGATATATGAACTAATCGTCTCGGCTCCTGCATCTACTCCCAACACTCTATAAAGTGCATATGCAATATACTTGATATAAAAATTCAAATCCTTGTAAAAATAAGGAATCTCTCCTGGGATAGGTGCAATATAGTTTTTCATTTTCTTGGAGACATGATTATCCTTGATCAATTTTATGCAACTCCAGACTCCTTGACATATCTGTTCTTCAAAATCTGCAAATTTATCTCCATAGTAATGGGGTAGTAGACATCAAAGGCTCTCATGAAAGAGTTTATATCTAGGGTCACCAAGGGTTTCCCATCATCCTTTTTAATTACCTTTGTGAGGGGATCATATCTATTTTCTAACTCAAGAATGAAGTCAGCATCCACAAATACATCAGGAACTATTAGCTTGGCCAATCCATAGGTGCAAGGGTTTGAAATCAGAATTTCTTGATCACTATTTCTCCAGAAATAATTATACAAGGAAAATCTAGAAGAGCCTAGGGTCTTAGCATCCCTAATATATGATAAATCAGCTAGAAGGATGTTAGTGTTGGAAACAATGAGAGGGGGGGGTGAATCAGTGTTTAAATAATTATTCTATTTCAAAAATTTGAATAAATAAAATAGATAACATATGAAGCATAAGACAATAACTCATAACACGAGATATGTTTACAGGGAAACCTTGATCAAAGGAAAACCCTTGTGGGAATTAGTACTGACAAATGATTGTATTAGTATAATGAACTTGTTAAGATTCCTTTGCTCTGTTAAGAGAAGTCTTTACAATGCAAGTACAATGAACCTATTAGGAGTCATTAAAAAAAAACCATGTTAGGGGTGAGGACTCACTGTCCAAGAGCTCACTTATCAATAAAAGAAGGCTACAACCTCCTGAAGATAGATATGCACTATATCTGAAAATTGAATTGCTGAAGTGACACAGCTGTCTGATCAGTTCCTTTTATGCACTGATGCTTTGATCTCTTAAAATAATTTATCTCATACTGACTAGTTCATACTGCTCTTCTTTTACTCTGCTCTGCATATTCTCAACTGTTACACTTATTACAAAAATACATATTAAGTATATATACATACTCAATAGGCACGACTGAAAACAAGACCTTAGTTGGCCCAACAATGATATACACAATGCTTCCAAACTAATTTGCATAAGCATGTTTACAAGAGTGATAAAGACATAAATACAAACATATTACAATAGGTGGTTGGCCTTTACATAATTAAATATTATACGCTGATCCAAAATCTGAAGTTGGCTTCATACTCTATTTTCTGAACGGCAAGTGATATTGAACTCGCTGTAACTTTTTTGTACTATCATTCCATACCATGCATGTATAGACTTAGCATATTCATATATCATAAAGCTTAAATATAAAGGCGCATGTCCTAACTCGATCACACGCATGTGTGCTGGTGCTCTGATCAACCACATATCTCTACCTTGTTCTGTTTTCTATACTTAGTCAATTTTCACTTCAAATTTTGCTATCAAAGCTTTCATATGACTTTGTTGCAATAATGAAAATACAGAATAAGTCATATTCTCCTTGAGAGTCAACTTTCTAGGAATCTCCCCCTTTGTCATTAATGGCAACAAAGGAATGTGGCCGAGTTACTCAAAATTGACTAACACCAAAAATTGTATATCATCCTCCTTTACATATACTATATCATACTTCTTTATATATATACACTACTCCCCCTTTGACATTAATGACAAAGGTGCCAAAAATGAGGTCCTTGAGTACTTACTCTGAGTACACATCTGGGTAAGTGATCTGAAGATTCTTGATTTCTTGCTGCCAGAATGTCTTCAGTGCCTCTACAATTTGAAGATGGGGACATAGAGAATATGTGAGCTTGTCCATTTTTATCAAATCAATGCAGGGACCTTGATCATAAGTGACAACAGTGGCATCTATTTGTTTGATGTTCTCATTCAAAATAGCTAAGGAAGGTGCAAGTGCATTTCTCAGTTGGTTCTACCTTGTCCTTATCTTTCTAATCTCCAACTTGGCTTTATCAATTTTATCTATCTATCCTTGATAGATATTGTTGCAGATATTTATGTCTTACGAGGATGTTTCAACTGACATTCTTACACTTTCAACCAAAATATCAGCTTCCTCAATCTTCTTGATGTGCTCTGAGGTGAATTTTACTCTGTCCATGTAGTGAGTTATCACATTTATGCCTTTAGTTGCCAAATCTTTCAAGATTGCTTGACCAATCTTCAAGGAATTAAGATCTAGAGAAAAATTATTTATCAATTCATTCAATCTTTTCTTCTTGTATTCATCTTCAACAATTTTAGTGGCAGAGTCTACTAGACTTGTGAAGTGTGATTTGAAGCTTGTTAAGATGTTGTCGACATCATCAACTGACTGAATTTTGGCCATTTTCTTATCGGCTGGCACTAAGTCATTCAAAATGTTTACTATATCCAGAAAGAGAGGGTTTCTCATGAATTGTTTCTCTTTGGCTTTCTCCATGTCTAGCACACTAATCTTAATCAGATCTTCTTCTTCCCAAGCATCTAGATTTGTTGAATCAGGGGTCAAACTTGACAACAATGATACCAAAGGTTTAATGGGTGGAGTAAGTATAGTATTTTGACTGACATCCACACATTCAATTTTCACAGGTATCTCCATAATAGGTGATTCATTAGATTGATTGTCTTCCTCATTATTTAAACTATTGAATCTTTAAGAGGAGCTTCATCTTGCTGGAAGGAACCATTATTATTGCATACCTTCTCTATTTCTGCAGTACTGACAAATGCTTTTTCAAATTTGTTCATGTCATTGTCAGAAGCTGTCATGGATATCTTAACATAATCGATCACAATAGTTTCTTCTGAATCTTTGGTTGTATCAGAAGGTGATAAAACTATAGGTGCTGAAGCCTGAGGACCTGTCATGGGTGCATTAGGAATCTCAGATTCTTTACTCTATTTAGGAGGGACTGGAGTCACTTTTTCTGTAGGCTCTATTGATGGATACATATGTCTGTCCAAAAATACTCGCTCAAATACTTTCTAAGTCTCTTCACCAACCAGTTCATACTCTTTGTTCATGATATGAAGAGTTCTTGTTTTTGTTCTGAGATGAGGTTTTACCAAATCCAACAGTATAGCTTTCTCATCATGTGGGAAAATAGGGAGAAGACTATCTAATGTTTCTTCTCTAATCCTCACAGCCTCTTCAATTGCTTTTCTTTTCAATGCATCAAGTATGTTCCATAATTTGTCTGGTATGATTGTCTTGAGTTCTAATACTGACCTTTTGAACTTAATCATATGAGAGATAATCATAGAATGAATTTATGATTTAGCCATCTCTCGGTACTTTTCATAGATATTCTTAATAGATTATAGTCTACCTTCATTAACAATTCTGTTCCTTAAGACTGTCAGACTAGGTCTAAATCCTACCTCAGGAGGTGCTTGAGTGTTCTTTACTTTTCTTCTTGTTGTCCTTGAGGATGGATGATGTTATGCCCTACATACCCATCCCTACATTTTCTAGGCAAAATATTGGGTCCCCCTTTTCTCTTTTTCTCTTCCATTTTTTTCTTTTGTTTTCTTCGTTTTCCCTCCAGGATTTTCTCCCATGAGGGTTGTCCTTCTTTTGTTTTTCTACCTCGTGTCTCTGGGACCTAGTCCCAGATTTTGTCTATTGTTTCTAGAGCCAGATTTCAGACTCTGGTATTCTTCACCACGATGTCTTCTCTTGCGGGAAGGTATGGTCATGTGGAATCCCCGGGACCAGAGTCCAAAGGTTTCTAGAGTTGTCAGAAAAGTGCAACTTATTTTTACCCTAGGGTATAAATGGAAAGTAACTATCATTTTCAAAGTTACCACAATTAAAACAATTAGAGCATTTAGAGTGATATTGAGGTGATTAAGGCGATTTAACATCAAGTTTCTCCCTATGCTTAAGTGGCTAATTGAACGTGATTTGTGGTATTTTCTTGTGATCATTTGAAGGTGGACCTATTGCAGATAATTTTATGTGTTCATCTTCCTTGCGTCCTTCATGCTTCCAAGTTGGTTTTCATTTTTCCTTCTCTGGTTTTCGTTCCTCTGGTTTTTTGTCTTTCTTTTTGTTTCTGTGGTGCTCATTTTGTCTGCTTTTGTTTTCATTTGTTCATGTTTTCATTTTTTGCGTTTGCTCCTGGTTTGCCTCCCATTGGTGGGTTGGCCCTACCAAAGGGTTGTCCACCCTCTGTGCAGTTGTAATCTAGTGTATATATTGTACATTGTCGTAGGTTAGCTTGTGGTGCTTTCATAAGTTTTGTACATAGTGTAAATATCCTATAAATAGTGTATATATGATTTGGCTCTCTATATCATGGCATGTATATCCCTCCATCATGGTGAGCTCATCGTGCTCCATCACATTTTGAATCATTCCGTTGAGCTCATCGAGAGGGAGTCACCATGGTTTGAACTCCACACCTCACTAGTTTGAGCCATGACAGATTTCTCTCTCCTCTGTCGTGTCATCTTAATGGTGGGATTAATTTCCCATGAGTGGGAATTCAAACCCCATCCCATATGGCATTCAATTTCCATCGTGTCGGCCCACTTGGCACCATTAATGTCATTTATGCTGCCTGTCACATGGCCACATGAAAACCCATGTCAGCCAAGTATGGCTTCCTACTAGTCATGTTAACATGACAATGACTTGTTCTTCCAAACTCTAGGTGCCAAGGCCCCCTAGGTTTCCCATTCCATCTTTGTCGCTTGGTTCAATACCCCGGAGCCCCTGGGTGTTTATCAGAATCTAGCTCATGTTTATCTTAAATAATCCAGGATTTTAATATATGCTAACATTTGTGGATAGGTGTGGAATGGGGATTTCCCTAGAGTCCACATAATTATTATTGTTATATCATCTATTGATGGTTTTCCAGTCTTGTAGGTTGCAGATTGTGTGATCGAAGATATCTGAGGTGATCACTCCTCCTGATAGCCTTGAGCTACCTACTAACTCCAATCGGGCGGCCACAAAAACCAAGGCCAAAAAGATGTTGGCTAAGTTGCCACTGACCTCCAAGTACCTGAAGGAGGGCATTCTCATGGGATCCAAGGTGGAATCCAAAGTCCAAGAAATAACAGATAAAGAGCCCAAACTTTGGGCTGAAATGCATGGCTTAATCCAAGCCATCTATAGACTGAAGGCTGGTGGAGACAACATGGCCACTCATTTGGCTGCCTCTGACATTATAAAGGCCACAAAATTTCCTTGTTTGGTGCAATCATAGGAATTGATACTTCAATTGGAAACACTATACAATGCACCCACTCAGACTGTTCTGCTCGCCAATCGCTGACAATTACAATATCCAACAACAATCGTCACCCTGGACGCAACAAATTTTTCCTCAGGGCTGGGTATTCCATAGTTCAAAGGGTCCATCATCCAGAACTGGGCCAAGTCATTATAGGAGTTTGAGGAGGCTACCCTTGTCTCCTGAAAATATCTCAATAGCTAGTGGTTGAAGTCCCCGAAGAGGGACTATAAAAGGATGAAGTTGGAAATTCTCCGTGGGGATTTCAAAGAGCCCATTCAAGTGGGAATTATATTTCTATTCAGGATCTTTGGATTGTCCCATGCCTGGGATTTCTTGACATGGATGTATTACTTTCTTTACTGCATCACCACTCATAGTCAAACTTTCAACTAGGCAACTATCATAGCCAATCATGTGGACATGCAGCTGAAGGGCATCGTCCAAAGTTCCAAGTTCTATATGACATCTTACGTACTGTGGGCATTGGCCCAACAGAGACCAGCTTTTCTGGGTTTAGGAATAGTGGGAAAACTTAGAAATGGGCCAAGCCAGCTAACACCATGGGATCATTATCCCCAAGTCCAATGGGAACTTAGTTTCCTAAATTTATGCAGGGTAAATGATGCTTTCATTTACCAAAATATTCTAACTCTTACTCGAGACTTCAGGTACTGATTATCGTAGGAGGCGATGAACATGGTCAGTACTTATGGCCATTATTTTATGCATTTTTAATACCACACCTACATTTAGGTGATCAACTTCTCCAGGAAACCCTATCTTCTTCCCTCATATTGCAGGGATAGAATTATTCTTTTAGAGTTCTACTGATAGATCCTAGACCTGCACGCCTTCTTCACATTGAAGAAGGTCATCAACGTCCCATTCCCAATTTCCTATGGGAATTATATGTGCAACCTCACCATAGCAAGGGAGGTAGATAGTGAGTTGAAAAGCCTGGGACTGGTGGGATTCCATGACGCCAGGAAAAATTATGATCCTTTAGGAAAGATTGCCTTGGCACTTCCTCGGGCATCCCCGCCGCACAAGGAAGATATTGTAGACTTTTGGGCAGATTTTTAGGATAGTTTCGATCTCTGGGCCCATCAAAATTCAGGGATGTCCAAGGGACTCATGAAGGTGCTCAACCTTTAGACTTTTCCATAGGGATTTTTAGATGACGGGCTATTAGAAGACCGAGAATACAAGGGGCAATGATTAGACAAGTTGGATCTCTATTTGGTGGATTGGGCCACCCCAGAAGACTTGATAATCAAGGGAGTATGACACCCTATTTTGGAGGCAAGTCACCGGTATTTTACCCAGGTGTGTCCCAAAAGCACTCGAAATGGATAGATTGTCTGAAGGTCTATTTCAACTTTTGCTGTCGCCACCGGACCTAGCACAAGTAAGGGGAAAGAAAAAGAAGCTGCCTCAGCTAAGGTACCTCCCCAAAGCCCAACCCCCATAATGATACAACTATAGAAGAAAATGGAGTCAGCAAGGTTGGCTAGTCAGCAGATAAGTACACAGATATCTTTTGGTCTCCTCATGACTCCAATGGCATCTGCTCGCCCAACGAGATCACCGTTGTTGGCTATAATGATGAGTAGACAGAATTTCACCGAGCTGGAGTTTACCAGTATTTTGGAGACTGGAGTCCCATTGTTGAGAAAGAAGAAAAAGGTGACCCCTACTCCAAGCACAACCTCCAACCCCAGTATGCCAGATATGCCTCTAGTTGATGTCAGTTTAGACTCTGTCGAGCTTGAAAATATTTCAGACTCCTCTCCCTCACATGATTAATTTGATGACATTTTTGAAGCGGATGATCTCATGAACCTTCATGAGAATGTACATCATGCGACATAGGAGATCACTGCACAAGAAAAGGAAAATATCCACACGGAAGAAGAGGTCCTGGAACAAGAATCTAATGCAGAGAAGGAGGTCCAAGAAGAGATACAAAGGGAGCCTGAGCGAGAGAAAACACCGATCCAAGAGACTGAGGATGAACTAAGGAAAAGCATAGATGAGCAATTGATGGTTGGGGAACCCAGACCCACGGGATCAACCATGCCTCTGATCATCATGCTCCAAACACCTTTGGTAACTCTGGGTGACCAAGCGCCTAGGAGCACATTTGGTGAGGTAGTAAAAGTGGCTACATTGTTAAATTTTGGCCAAAAACCTCACCCACCTCCAAAATATGTTCCAATGGAGGAAGATGTTCAATTGGAGGAAAATGTTCCAGCGGATGAGGCCAATGAGGCCAACAAACAACAGTAGTAGAATGACTGGGAAGTCCTGGAAAATGTAAATGTTGAATCAACTAATGCTAAGAGGGATGAGGGAGTCCCCAAAGATATAGATGATACTAATGCTGGAGAAAGGGAAGTTCCAAAAATCACAAAAGAGGATGCTAACATGACAGAAAATACTGAGGCCTCTGGAGAACAGGAGCAAAAATAGGAACATGACAAAGAAAAAGAGCCCGATGAAACTGTGAATTCTGGGAACACGCTGCTAGATTCTGAAAAGAATCCAGATGCCTAGGTCTTAATAGAAAAGCCACCCCAGTCACCCCAATGGCTGGTAGAATCAAGAAAGAGAAAGGCCCCAGCGGTCACATCAGGTGTTCTGGTCTACTTGGCCAAAATGATATCCTGAAATACAGAGGCTCAGAAGCCTAAAAGGGTGTGGATAGTTCATACCCTCTGGACTGGTCCAATAGGAAGCATTGTTGTGACTATCACAACACCTCCTCTAGATGCAGATGCATCAACCATAAGGCCCAAAGATTACAACATTATAGAAGTGGCAATGGGGAGGAGAGATAAGAAGGGTGAACTAGACCTGCTGAGAGAGGCCACCAAAGTAGTGGAGGCCTAATATGTTAAACAGGGCCAGAAGTTAAAAGAGGAAAGGGAGACCAATGCTAATATCCTCACACTTTTGGTAGAACTTACACAACCTTTGGCTGAGATCCACCCAGAAGCCTCTTCCTCTAGATTGCCACTTGCACAGGGAGTGTGGATTCTCTTCGGGCCATGAAGAAGAAGACATAGGACAGAGATGGGTGGGTCACCAAGAAGATAGCTGCTATAAGACAATTTCTAGCGGTGTCCCTCCCAGATCTTTACCAAATCAACATCCTCATACGCTAGGCAAATGGCTCCGCTCTTGTATAGGAGAAAGACTTGGAGAAATATGAAAAGTGGAAGGTTGGGTTGGAAGAAATCTGTAATGTTAGAGAAGAAGTCATCACAAAGGTAGGAATTTTGGGGGATGAATCATATGATTCCCTCTAGGCCCAATACTCCATACTTGGCCTCAAAATCAAGGTATGCAAGGAACTAGTTAAGGCCTTAAAAGTGAAGGTAACCGTGGTTCAATATCCCTTGGGCCTATTTCAAGCATTTATGGTCGGGATACCATGAGTTGATCCCTTCACCATCAAAACATGCACCCCAGAGGACTACCTCCTCAACAAATTTGATGAGTGCATGAAAACCCTATTTTTGGTCATTGGAGATTTTGACCATGGAAGATTATCAAGATTATCTAAGATGATGATCTAGGCACATGATGCCACAAAGATGGTAGATGAGTTCCGGAACGGGGCCGGAGAGGTTGAAGAAAAGTTGGATATTGTTCACAGTCGATGGGATAGCATCAAGGACATAGATGAAGAAGGCATAAGCCAAGTATTAGAAGCATTCAAGAAAAGTAAGGAACAATAAGGTTTCCTGGAGTCTAGAGAATTCCATTGACCATGCATATTTTGTATTCTTTATTCTTTGAGCTTAGGCTCCTTGATCCCGAAGTTCCAAATCCATAATTTTGTTTTCTTTGGATGACCCACGTCTAGGTTCCCCACAGCCAACCAGTTATTGTCAGATAGTTAATAAGGATATCAGAAGGTAGGTGATCCCAACAAGGCACATCAGCTCAAAGATGATTCTGATAGGTGGTCTTCCCAAGGCGCCGCTCCAACATAACACTTGGCGCATTAGAGATAGTGAGCCACTTTTTCATTAATGAGGCATGTAGCCTCGATCTCTGGGGGATCAAATTTCTTCTATTTTCTCTTTGGCTCTCTTCTCAAGGTTGATTTTTCCACTCCTCCTTTCTTGTCTCATTCTTCTGACATGCCAAACATTTTTCATCTCGAGGTCTTTGTAAGTGTGGTGCAGGCAGTACCGGCCACTGAGAATTGTATTTTATTGGTTGAGTGTAAAGTAGGTTAGGTTAATTTTATAGAAAACTTGTGTATAAATAATAAGTCTGACCTAATTCCAATGGTCGGTGAAATTGATGATTTTGCAGTCCACAACTAATATCATTTTAGTGTTTTCAGTTCTTATTTGCATAGCTTAATGCTCCTTAGTTTTTTAGAAGATTTCAGTAGATAGATGCTCCCCTGGAGCCTATTGATGTACTCACCAGCAATGCTGGAAACCCCATCAATGAAGAAGGAAGGACTCTTGTAATGTTGTTGTTTGTCTTCTGGCTTTTGAGTTAATACCTTTTGTGCTTTATGTTCTTTATGTCCCTCACTCTCAACATTTTAAGTAGATTAACGACCTTCTTTTCCCCTCACTATTGGATAGTATGAACTGCTGGTTCCATTTTTATTTAGTATTTAGTGTAGCATGTTAGAGAAAGGTTAATGTTTTTAATGTTTAGCATAACTATAAGTAGATGGAATGCTTCTAACCCTGATGTATCTTTTGAAGTTTGTTCGGTAACTAACGAATGCTTGTAGGAAACCCCACTTACCTAAGTCCCCAGAGTAGATGAGCCAAGATAACCAACTATCTCCCCAAATAAAATAGTCACACTCCCAACTAAGCTCTCGCACCATTGAGACCCGACTCTCACATACTTGAAGGCCTAGAGAATCTCATTTCTCTAGACAACCTTTACAAGCAAAGTTGGCCGATACCCCGGTACTCGGTGAAAACTTACCTCTATTGGAAGATCCGATCACAAACCCCTATCAATAGAAACTAGTGCTAGAAGGAGAGCATGAGCTCATCCCCTTCTGAGGATTTAGATTTTACACCACTGGAAGGTTTCCCAAGCCGTAGTTTTAGGAATTAGACCTGCAGTGGGATTGGGTCATTTTCACCCATGAGATTTGAAAGAATCCTTAGATCAACCCCCAATCTTGGAAGGTTTGTTGAACTCGAGCCTCCCACTTGAAAGAAACGGACCCCAAAAGCCAAGCTAGCTAACATTGTCTGGGGATCTACTATGTCTCAGAATACCCAACTCTCCTAGACTATCCTAGGGAGTAACTCTCAATCTGTTCAAAATCTAGCACCCCTGATTACTGCATATTTTTGAAACATCAGGTCCCCAATGGGATAGTTCCTAGGTGCTACTCATGATTTTCCCTCGCACTCAGAGAAGATCTGTCCGTGATATGAGCATCTGTAGGCATACAAAGATGCCATGAATTGACATCAAATCCAACATGAAGATGTTGTGACCCAAATGTTCCCTCTGTCCTTGGGACAGAATGAGCTAAACTGGTACCTCAACCTGCCCACCAAATCAATCAATAGCTGGCAGGAGATGGAGGATGCCTTCTTGGCAGCCTTCCACATACATGTGGACCAAGCATGGTCCCATAGCCAGTTCATGTCCCTTACAACATTTAACCACCGATTCCAATGTGCCTTGAAGTGGTACATGGGTCCCTTCATTCCATTCACTGATGTAACCATCCAAACTTACGTGAACGTGATGGACCCTTTTGTTGCTACTCTCCTTTGGAGAACTACCACTCCCGGTGATCGGGATACTTTGGTGAAGGTTTACAACCTAGTCTTGGAGTTGTCCCACAGTTTGAACAAAGCCTCAGGTGGGATTGGGCAAAACTTACCCTACAACATGGTACCCGATAGAACTTCCTATGCCAATTAGGCAATGGGTGCCCCTGCGATGGCCGTGACCCCACCACTGCCGATAGACTAGCAGGCCTGGTATGTATACCCATCTCAAGTTTAGACAATGTTGGGTCTAGAATCCTTTCCCTGGAACCATCCATAGAAAATGCAACAACCACAGACACAACCTTTCAAAGTGCCTTTCTTTCAGTTGTCCACAGCTGGAGGATTGCTGCCCTTGACTCTGACAAATGCTGTCAGTTTCCCTGGGAATCAACAACAACAACTGTCACATTGTGATGCAAATACCTAGTTGATCACTGAGGTCAAATCCCTCTGGCAATTATCATCCTCACTAACTATGGACATGGGACAGCTGAAGGTGGGGTCCTTTGCAGCCCACAACTCCAATTCCCAGAGAGGGAACATCTTCTCCGGCCAACAAAATACCAATGCCAGAGGAAGAAATTATAAAAAAGGGCCTCAGCCCAACCAACATCAATAGAACAACAATGCTAATACCAGAGGTCCTCCTCTGAATTAAAATGCCAATTAGAGTAGCACTGGACCTAGCCATTTTGCACAATTTGCAGAATTCTACCCGATGACTAACTGGTGTAGATTGCACAACACCAATTCTCATTTCGAGGTGAACTGTGCCACCCTGGAAAAGGTCATCTTGATCTCCCAATCAGATAGGCAACAATTTATTGATCCACCACCCCTGGAAATGTCCATGCAAGAGCCCACTCATAGTGCCTTTACCTTTGAGACCATCTTCTTTGGGACAGAAAAAGAAGATGAAGAAGAACCCAATCTACAAGGGTTCTTTGATGAATCTATTCCAGCCTTCACCAACCCGCGGACTCCCTACAACATGTGGAGTTAGGCTGGTAAAGGCCAGTTTACACACCTACGCCCCCCAAAGACACCCCTCCATGGGACAACATGAATGATCGATCCGTCCCCCCAAAAGGCCCTAGCTCTAACCAAGATAAGGACACGGCCGAGGGAAGCCACCAATTCCTAGGGGAAGGTTTGACATCATGAAGGCGTTAGAAAAAAATACCACCTCCATGACCTTAATGGAGGTTTTACTGAACTATCTCAAGTAGAAGAAGTCTCTTCTAAATCTCTTGGGAAACCTAAAAGTTGTCAGTCGCCCACCCAAGACTATTACTTTTGATGACACCAATGCAGCTGTCTTCTTGGGAAACAATGAGGATCCTCCCTTCTTGCTTGGGCTGAACATACAAGGGAAGAATATACACAATTTCTTGGTAGATTCTGTAGCTTCAGAAAACATCATGCCTCTATCCATATGCCAAAAGCTCAGATTCTGCCCTACCCCATCTAACAGTGCAGTAATCCAGGTAGATAAAACTACTGTAAAAATGGTAGGTGAGCTAAAGAACATCCAGATTTAGCTCATCCAAGACCCCAGGATAGCCAGTGTAATTGACATCCAAGTCATGGACATCCCAGAGACTTATGGGATTTTACTAAGTTACAATTGGTCTATGTCCCTTCATGGGTATTTCTCGATCGAATTCTCCAACTTATGGCTACTTTGGGAGTGAGAATCTAACCAGATATGGGTAGAAAGTGAACCCTAAATCAAATAGGCCCTCACCGAAGCCAAGAGTGTAAATAAAGTCCTCTTCTCTGAGACTTCCCCTAGGGTGTACTGACCCTTAGAAATCTTGACCTTTGATTTCACCCCAGGGAAGATCCCATTATTTCTCAGAGAATGCAGGACCTCGACAAAAAACTAAGGGGTGAAGTTAATTCACAAGGTACCACGACAACCCCTGCTACACTCTTGTCTAGCACTTGGTGCCGGGTACATTATCAAAAACATTTATAACTAGAGTGTGAGCCATGTACTTTTGCTGCTACCTGACACATTATTGCCCTCCGAGAGAAGAAGCACAAAGCAGATTTGCCTAGACCCAACAATCATCCTGGCGGTATCCCCATGATGCTGCCAGTCTAGGAATCCTAGCCATAGGCTTCTCCAGAGGGAAACCTCACCTACATACCATTAGAGCCAGAGGAAACTCCTCCCAACCCTCCCAAAAATAATCCAAAGGCCACTTCGCCTTCCCAGCCCCAGACAACGAATGATGACTTGTGGACCCTTAAGTTCGATGGGTCCCAGTTTAAACAAGGCTGTAGAGCTGGAGTGGAATTGATTAACCCATGAGGGAAATACTTTCCTCACATCTTACAGGCTACAGTTCAGTTGCATGAGCAATATTAGGGAGTACAAGGCCTTAGTCCTTGGACTCCTATTTTCACTAAGAAAGGGAATCACTTGCCTCCGGGTGCTGGGTGATTCAGAGTTGATCATAAAGCAAGTCCAAAGCCAATACACTTGCTGAAATAAAAGGTTGGCTGCTTATCACAACAAAGTATGGAGCCTCATCAAATATTTTGATTCCTTCGACATTGAAATCATTCCCTGAAAGAGAAACTATGTTCTGGATGCTCTAGCTGTATCTGCCAACACTCTTGAGCCAATGGCTGGCTCCTGGCTCCAGAAATTATTTGTTGAGATGATCCCCACCCCGTCCATCCCAGACAATGTCAACCACTTTCAGGTCTTCAAGGATGATCAACATATGCTGACCTTTATGGCCAATGTTGGTGTGTTTAAGGACCAGATAGTGGAAGAAAGAGACCACGATGGTACTGGGCAGGGTGAAGAAGATGATGGGATCATGGATTTACCAACCAACACCATACCTAAGGGGATGGTAGCACTAGAACGAGTCTTCAACTCAGACCCTCAGGGTTGGGAAAAGATATCATCCTTCTCCGAGGGAGGAAAATTTGAGAAAGTGAACATCAGTCAGGCTGGTGAAGAAAAACTGGTACATATTGGCACCTCCTGCTCCCCTAAGGAAAAGGAGAAGATTATCGCGGTCCTATGAGAATACATTAATGTAATCGCATGGGGGTATGAGGATTTGAAGACCTATGATACATTAATCATGACCCATACCATCCCACTAAAACCTGATGCTAAGCCCTTCTGGAAAAAGAAAAGATCAGTCAACCCACTGATCGAGCCTCTAATTCATCAGGAGGTTCAAAAACTGCTGTCAGCCTAGATCATCTTTCCAATCTGGCATACTAGGTGGGTTTCCAACCTCATCCCTATGAGGAAGAAAAGTGGCAAGATCTGCCTTTGCATGGATTTTTGTAATTTAAACAAGGCCTCCAAAAAAGATAATCACCCTCTCCCCTTGTTGGATGAGGTGTTGCAAATCGTTAATGGATCACAAATGATGTCTTTCCTGGATGGGTACTCCAGGTATAACCAAGTCATGGTTAAGTACAAATATAGAGATAAAATGGTGTTTACCACTAAGTGGGGAATGTTTTCATATCGGAGAATGCCTTTCAGCTTGATCAACGCAGGGGCCACATTTCAGAAGGCTATGGACATTGCGTTGAAAGGCCTAGTGAACTGTGCATAATTATCTACATGGATGATTTGACCATCTTTTTTGGAGACAGGCATGATCACTCTGCCCACCTTGCCCAGATTTGTGAGAGATGTCACCGGTACAGAATATCCCTCAACCCTAAGAAATTCATATTTAGGGTCACTGAAGGGAAGCTACTCAGGCATATTTTCTCCAAGAAGGGTATATCCATTGACCCTAAGAGAGTTGAAGCACTGCTAAATCTAATAATTCCCAAAAACAAGAAGGAAATGAGATCTTTCTTTGGGAAGATCAATTTTGTCTAGAGATTCATCACTGGATTCACTGAGATAGTAAAACCACTCAATGAAATGATGAAGAAAGATACAAAGATTGAGTGTAGTGTGAAAGAAAAGTGGGCATTCACTCAGATTAAACAAATGATTATGGAGGCACTGGTCTTGGCTAGTCTGGACTATTCCCTCCCTTTTCACATATACTCCTTTTCTTCACTGCATTCTACCGTGACAGTTTTGACTCAAAAGGTCAAAGGGGAAGAATGACCAATAGCTTTCATGATCTCACCATTTAAGAATGCCGAAGTCTAGTATTCACCTTTGGAAAAGCAGACCTTTTCTCTCATCCATGCCGTGAAGAAATTTTGACACTATATTCTCTGGAGAAAAGTACACACTATTATCCCAGACTAGGCTATTAAGTCTCTGTTGATGCAGAGTGAATTGGGTGAAAGATGGGGGAAATAGATAGCCATTCTCCAAGAGTATGATTTGGAAATGCAACCCATGAAGATATTCTGAGGCCAGGGACTATGTAGAGCGATGGTAGAAGAAACTCCCAATATTGAATGCCAAACATACACAATGGAGTCCATCACTCAAGATCCATGGTATATCGACCTAGTATACTTAATGTTAAATAAAAAATGCCCTGAGGGACTACCCCCAAATAAATGTCACACCCTGTGACTGAAAATCACACACTTCATGATAAAAAATGACACCCTTTTCTGTAGAAATTATGAAGGGGTATATATCTGGTGCATAGACAGGGACCAGGCTAAGAAAATGATTGAAGAATTTCATAGGTAGTTTGGAACTAGACATGGCTCAGCTGACATCACTGCCCATCAGTTCCTCTAGGCCAGATACTATTGGCCCTATATCTTCAAAGATATCTACACTCATGTTAGGATATGCCATACTTGCCAAATAGTGGTACATCGTGAGAAAAACCTGGCCATGCCTCTGCAGCCGGTCTTTGAAGCTAGACCCTTTGCCCAATGGGCATTTGAATTTATTGGGGAAATTAACCCTAACTCATCTACCAACCATCGGTACATTCTAACTGCTATCGATTACTACACTCGGCGGTCTGAAGTAATACCTTGTAAAAATAACACGGTAGATGTAGTCATAAAATTCTTGGAAGAAAACATCATCACAAGATTCAGAATGCACTTTGCTATAGTATGTGACAATGGTCTAGAATTTTCTTTAGCACAATTACTTGAATGGACCTACAACAGAAATATCACTCTGAAGTTTTCCAGCAACTATTACCCCAGGGAAATGGTGTTGCTGAATCAACCAACAAAAATTTACTTGAAGTGATCAATCACCTATTAGAACAAAACCGTCTGGACTGGCACCAAAAGCTTAGATTTTCTCTTTGGGTAGATCATATCTGAATAAAGGAAACCCTGGGAACATCCCCATTTCATCTAGTTTATGGCCAAAATCCAGTATTCCCCATCAACCTACAAATCATAGTTTTACAATTCATGCAGGAATTCAGCAACCAGGACAACATTATGGAGGTTCAAATTTTGAACCTAGTGTAGATGGAGGAACAAAGAGACACAACCATTGAACATTTTGTGTGTCACCAAGCAATAGTAAAATGATAGTTTGACAGAAGAGCCTAGTGTAAGGCCTTTCAAATTTTGGACTTGGTCCTCTTGTGGGACAAAGCTTGGGAAAAGAAGGGAAAGCACACCAAATTTCAGCGGCTCTGGCTGGGACCATACCTAATATCCGAGATCTACGGGGAAAATACCTATTACCTCAACACTATGAACAGAGAAGCCATCCCATTGCCTATCAATGGGCAGTTTCTCAAGCACTACTTTGAGTAGGGTAGGTGATGTTTTTTCCTAGAGTTGTAATATATGTATATTTCTTGCTTGTGAATATTCTTTCCCAGTGTTTAGTTTGGAATACCCTTGCCGTGTAAATAGTTTTGTTGGCTGCCCTCCAGGGTGGCCTTTTCTTTGTATTTTTGTTTTCTTTTGGTTTCTCCCTATTTTCTTTTTCTTTCTGGGTTCCCCGCATGTTGCCTTCATCTTTTATACTGGTATGCTTTGCATAACATCTAGTCTTTGAAACAGTATCCTTATATATTATGACGATTTTGGAATCTATTGTTAGCATGGTGGAATTTTTTTGCGCCTAGGGGTTATTTTGTGAGTATGGTAAAAGGTTATGGATAATCTTCATCAGATTCACCTCTTGACAGTTTGAACATCAGTTAAAAGAAAAATTCAAGAAGCAAGTAATCGGACACCATGAGGGCAGATCGCTCACACTGACTAATTGACCAAGTCTAAAAATATTAAAATATCCCAGGTCTAGAAATTTCTCTCCTATTTGGCAATTTAAAAGTGGGTGGCAAGGTGAAAGAAGTACCACCATTAAAATTAGCTAAGCTTAAGGTTCATGGTGAAAGAAGTACCACCTTTCCACCCAAGAAAGAAAAGGAAGAAAGAACTTAAGAATGGAGGATTTTGGTATCTGGGGTACTGTGCAAGATATGACGACTTTGGTTTAATCTATTAGTGCCTCCTCTCTATTTCTCCTAGAGGTCATCGGCTTGGTTTTCTTTCAAAGCACACACTTCAAAACCAACGAAAGACCAAAAGATTGAATCAGTGATGAGCTTGATTTTCTCAGACACCTCACACTTTGCAAGCAGAATGCTTCAGGTAAAGATTTATTCCAGTTTTTCTAACCAAAGATTCTGAAGTTCTCAAATACACTAAGGCATCCATCCTAGATAGTCTCCATTTGTTATGCCCTGCATACCCATCCCTACATTTTGTAGGAAAAATGTTGTGTCCCCCTTTTCGCTTTTGCTCTTCCCTTGTTTTCTTTGTTTTCCCTCTGAGATTTGCTCCCGCGAGGGTTTTCCTTCTTTTTTTTTTGCTTCCTCATGTCTCCAGGACCTGGTCCTAGAGTTTGTCTATTCTTTCCAGAGCTGGATTCCAGACTCCAGGATTCTTCACCATGATGTCTTCTCTTGCGGGAAGGTATGGTCATGTGGAATATCTGGGCCCAGAGTTTGGAGGTTTCTGGAGTTGTCGAAAAAGTGCAACCTATTTTTACCCTAGGGGTATAAATGGAAATTAACTATCATTTTCACAGTTACGATGATTAAAACACTTAGAGCATTCAGAGCGATATTGAGGTGATTAAGTTGATTTAACAACAAGTTTCTCCCTGTGCTTAAGTGGCTAATTGAACATGATTTGTGGTATTTGGTTGTGATCATTTGAAGGTGGACCTGTTGTAGAGAATTTTCTGTGTTCGTCTTCCTTGTGTCCTTTGTGCTTCTAGGTTGGTTGTCATTTTTCCTTCTCTAGTTTTCATTCCTCTAGTTTTTTGTCTTTCTTTTTGTTTTTGCGGTGCTCATTTTATCTGCTTTTGTTTTTGTTTGTTTGTGTTTTCATTTTCTATGTTTTCTCCTGGTTTGCCTCTTGTTGGTAGGTTGGCCCTGCCAGAGGGTTGTTCGCCCTCTGTGCAGTTGTAATCTAGTTTATATATTGTACATTGTTGTAGGTTATCTTGTGGTGCTTTCGTAAGTTCTGTACATAGTGTAAATTGTTAGAATAGTCCCAAAGAATAGCTGAGAAGGGGGGGTGAATCAGTTATCAGTAAATTTAATTCTTTTGCTTCCTTAACTTTAGAATACAATAAAGTAAATGCTTAATCAAATAACACAGCACACAAAACACAATTTGATTACAGGGAAACCAAATGGTAAAAACCCCGGTGGGAATTAGCACCCACAATGAACTATACTTGTTTATAATAATCCCTGTTAGAAGATATTTCAACCCTATTAGCAGTTGTACTTTACAATGCAATAAGTATAGTGACCTGGTTAAGGGTCGGACCCTGTTAGGAGTCTTTTACAAATAACCCTGTTAGGGGTGGTGGACTTATTGTCTAAAGGCTCACTGCTTAATGGTGAAGGCTACAACCTTCTGTATAATAGATATGCACTATATCTAATGATGAATTGTAGAGTAGACTTGTTTTCTTGATCAGTTCCAGTGTATTTTAATCTTTTACTTCTTCTTCACATAGACTCTTGATGAATGAACCACATCTAATATTCTTCTCTGTACATCTTCTATCTTTTTTTGTATCATTCACACTTAGCGTATCACAAATGACTTTCTATAAGTATCTTCCTTAAAGTATGAGATCATGGGACCTGTAAGACAACTCTTCATAAAATCCTTGTCAGCTCTACTAAGAACGCAAGCATAATTACAACCGTGCAAGTATAAACTAAATAGACGCGATGCTTCACTAAGTTGGCCTCACCAAATTATCTCTAACTTTGCAATCTTCTTGAAATAAATTTGGGGATTTTAGCTAACCATCATCAACTCATAACTAATCATGAATATACACACACATATCTTGAAGATAGGCGCAACTCAAGAAACACATTACATATGTTAGCTCTGAATAGATACTCTTCCAGAACTGTAACTGCCAATAACAAAACTACACAACTTGACTCAAACATCATATCTGGATCTGCGTGTATGAACATAACATAATAAACATGTCTACAACATGTATGTAACCATGCAAGTCTTCATGTCATCATTATGATAAGTACCTATAGAATCACTACTGTGTATTATATGTTGTCATCAATAACAAACATACAATCAATCAACTATACAGAAACAAATCTCCAACAATCTCCCCCTTTGACATTGATGGCAACATATGATATTAAAAAAATCCTCTATTCATGGTTTCCTTTTTCTTTTACAATCTTCTCAATATCCTCATCAAAGATTCCTCTACACTGCTTCAGTTCTTCTGACTATTTTTATACTCTCCCAGAGTATATGCTCCCCCTTACTATATACTCCCCCTTTGACATCAATGGCAAAGGGCACCATAAATCATTAGGCACATGTACTACTCTAGAAGTAGAGTAGTCAACCATTCATCAGTCACTTAATGATTGATGTTCTTGCTGCTCTTTCTAAATAGACTCAGAAGAGGGAATTACTCCCAACTTCTCCCTGAGATACTCAAAAGTATCTTTTGATAAGGGATTTGTGAAAATATCTTCCAACTATTCTTTGGTGCTCACATAGTCCAATTTCACTTCTTTGTTTGCAACCTTTTCTCTTAAAAAATGGTATTTGATCTCTATGTGTTTGGTCTTTGCGTGCATCATAGGGTTCTTAGACATGTTAATAGTGCTAGTGTTATCACAGTGAATAACAATAGGATAATCAACCTGAATGCCAAAGTCTTTAACCATCTGATTGATCCAAACCATGGTTGAACAATTCAGTGCTACTGCAACATATTCAGCTTCTACTGTTGACTGAGAAATATGGTTCTACTTCTTGCTTATCCAAGAAACCAGCCTGTCTTCAAGAAATACTGCTCCTCCTGAAGTACTCTTCCTATCATCAATATAACATGCCCAATCTGCATCTGTATACACATGAAGTTGTACATTCTCTAATTTAGGATACCATAAATCATAGTCTATAGTTCCATTTAGATATCTAAATATCCTCTTGATTTCCATTAGGTGATTCTGCTTGGGTTCAGCTGTAAATATTCTAACAATGCCAACTGCATTAGATATGTCAGGTCTAGATTGAGTTAGATAAATGAGTTTTCCAATCATAGATTTGTACAATGTCTTATCAACTTCTATAGAATCATCATCTTTTGAAAGCTTTCTTCCTGTTATCATAGGGGTGCATACTGGCTTACAGTCTTCCATTTTAAAGGTCTTCAATATTTCCTTCACATACTTTGATAGATTAATGAATATACCTTTATCTGTTTGCTTTACATTTATTCCCAAAAAGTATTTTATATGACCAATCATGCTCATTTCAAATTCATTCTGCATTTCTTTTGCAAATGTTGTACTAAGCTTGTCATTTCTTCCAAAGATAATGTTGTCAACAAATATGGCAACTAGTAGTAATCCATCAGGTGTCTCTCTTGTGAATAGGTTACAATTTGTTGCTCCTTTCTTGAATCCAATCATGGTAAGATAACCATCAAGTCTCTCATACCAAGCTCTTGGGGCCTATTTAAGACCATTGAGTGCTTTCTTCAATCTGCATACCATGTCTGGTTTATCTGAAAGATTAAATCCTTCAGGCTGTTCTATGTAGACTTCTTCCTTCAAGTCACCATTCAGAAAAGCTGATTTTACATCCATTTGATAAAGTTTAAAGTCTTTGAATGTTGCATAGGCCAAGAACAATTTAATGGCTTCCCGTCTTCTCACTAGGGAAAATGTATCAGTGTAGTCTATTCCTTCTCTCTGCGCATATCCTTTACATACCAATCTTGCTTTGTTTCTAACTACTGTACCATCTTCATTCATCTTGTTTGTGAATACCCACTTTGTTCCAATCACATTTTTGTCACTAAGTCTAGGGACCAATTCCCATGTATCATTTTTAATTATCTGATCTAATTCTTCTTTCATTGCATTCTTCCAATCAGAATCATTACAAGCATCTTCAACACTTAAAGGTTCAATCTGTGAAAGTAAAC
>MU228530.1:4419066-4429494 GCA_018584345.1 Thuja plicata | reverse complement strand
AATGCCTTTCTATATATGGCATGTATTGTTACATGGGAAATAGCACTTGACAAAAAGAACTATTATATGAAAAACAAAAAAAAATATTAAAGTATTTCATTTATTAGATTAGTTTTAGGTTAGTTTAGTTTAATAAATACAAAATAGAATAATAAAATAAAAGTTAGTTTTTGGGAAGTTACATTCCCATAGGTATTTTGTAACAGGAATGAAAGGCTTTATAAGCCTCATGAGTGTAATGGAAAGATCATCGAATGCAAATATAATACAATTTCAATTTCTCTATTCTGTTTTATAATGATGTTATAATCTTTTTTTACTGGGATCAAAGCATGAAAAGTATCTGGGATGTGAAAGTTTGGCAAAAATGAATCAAGCAAAGTGAACCTCGCTATATCTGATCTTCATTAGTGTGAACATCTATGGAGTAAGAAAGCTGGCACTAAAGAATCAAAGGGCTTGATTCATTTTCAATGGTGCATAAAATAGAGTAAGAAATGGTTGAATATGCATCTGAGGTAGTAGCTTCACATGTGGAATGCCATGCTAATTACCCAATGCGGTGTCCTTGTGCTGCTCAAGCTTGAACCTGCATTGTTCTCCTTCTATTGTCCTATTTTTTAAAGTGAAGCAACAGTTACAGATAACAATGTTTGCTTCAACAGCAAAAAGAGTCATTTTCTATTTGGTTCAAGAACACTCTTTATGGCTTGTATAGAGGCAGATTAAGAAGTTTAAGAGAATAGAGAAGATGAATGTGTTCTCTCCATAAGCCGCAGAATATATAATATTGAAAATTGATGCACCGTTGAACTAGGCTTGGGACTTTTGACTTGGCATGCTGTGCAGAGGAGATTATGTACATGGGGGTTGCAAAAGCTCAATAATATTTGCTGATAAATGCATAGAATGGTGATAACTTCCTTGGCATCCAATCTTTTAAAAGGCATCAAAAGGCGGTAAGTGCAAATTGTTTTTGTCCATACTGCAATTTTCGCGGGGTCTATCGATTTTGACACAGAGAGGATGTATTAGGAATTTATGTCTCAGTTGTTTCGCACTTAGTTTGTTACTTTGAACTTTGTGGTAGAACTGTAAAAGATTGCAGATCAGAAGCCATTTTGAACCGAGTGTGTGCATGCCAAAATGGGAGTTTTCGACCGGGTATGGGCATGAATCAAAGGATTTACATTTAATGTTGTAGTTGAAGCCACTTTTGCAAACATATATGTTAACCGTTTGGTGAGGCACCTCAGAAAGATGCTGATTTCATGCTTAATGTGGAAAATGATGCTTCCAAGATATGCACAAAATAGATTTTGTGAAAAGGCTTTAACCCTAGAACAGTTATAAACATTTGCAGTTTTCAAAATGACAAACTAGTTATCACTAGGGTTATTTTAAATCATTCGACATACCTGATCAGGTTCGATAGTATTAGTAGTAGGGGTGATAACCCTGTTACCTCTCGTTCAACTTCGCCTGCGCTAAAATGAAGTTTCATTTTGTTTTTTTTAATTTTATGCCCATGTTGGTCTCAGTTTCGACCAACACATCATTGGTGGAAATTACAACCAACACGGGCATAAAAGTAAAAAAAAACAAAAGTTTTTCTTTGTAATGCGACCAAGCTAAACATTTTTATGATATGGTTGAATTGTTAGGTCAAAATTTAAGGTGAAATGTACTAGTGTTTCAATTACTTTTTTCAATATCAAATTGAAACATCTGTATGCTTTTCTCTTTGTAGAGTAACCAAGGAAAATACCTTCATCACTTCTGGCATCAAACTTACCAACACCATCATCTCTCTTGATGTAGCACTTGCTGCCAAAGATTTTGAAATACTTCACTGTAGGTACATTACCAAACTAAAGTTCATAGGGTGTCTTATCTGCAGCTAGCCTTAATTGAGTTCTGTTGATAGTATAGACTACTGTATTCACTGCATCTCTCCAATATGTGTGCACAACTTTTCCTTCAATCATCATAGTGCGTGTTGTATCAAGTATAATCTTGTTCCTCCTTTCTGCTATCCCATTCTGTTGAGGGGTTCTAGGAGCACTCAACTATCTTTTTATTTTATGTTCTTGACAGTAATCATAAAAATGATCAGAGGTGAACTCTCCTCCTCTATCTGATCTTAGACATTTCGATTTTAATCCAGATTCATTCTCAACCTTAGCTTTGAATATTTTGAAATTATCAAAGGCTTCAAATTTATCCTTTAAGAACACAACCCACATCATCCTAGAAAAATCATCAACAAACAAAATGAAATACCTTTCTCCATAGTATGATCTTGTTTGGGTAGGACCACATAAATCTATATGCACTAGGTCCAATTTGTTTTTAGCTGAGTTCTGCTTTCTTTTGAAAGAAATCCTTACATGTTTTCCCATAACACATTCCCTACATATTGTGTCAACTGATCTTGCAATACTAGAAAGGTCTCTTACTACCTTGACATTACTTATCTTTACTATGTTATCAAAATTTATATGACAGAGTCTCTTGTGCCATAACCAACTGTCATCCACTTTTGCAACAAAACAACTTAAATCAGAATTAAGCTGAAAAACATTACCTTTTGTTTTGGAGCCTAATGAAATCATGTCTTCATCCTTGTTGTTAATGATGCATTTGTTGTCTTTGAACTCCAAATGATAACCTTTGTCAAGTAGCTATCCAACACTTAGCGAGTTATGATGTAATCCATCAACATATAGAACATCATCTATCTTGTTCTTTCCATCCAAAGTGATAGAACCTCTGCCTATGATAGGTTTAGGAGTGTTATCTCCAAATCTAACCATACCACCTTTTTATTTGTCTAAATGAATAAATATGTCTTTGTCACCTGTCATATGGTGAGAGCAACCACTGTCAATGATCCAATCAGTTCTGATGTTTGCTTTGGAAATTAGGGCTAACTCTTGTTCTTCCTTTTTATCTGCAATGTCCATTTCCTTGAGAAATCTTTCCATGTATCTAAGGGAAATGAATACAATTTCATATTCTCCCAAATCTTCATCAGTTACACCTTCTTTAGCATGATAACATTCCTTCTTATATTTAGGTTTGTAATCAGATATGAACTTCTTGACTCTTGTGGGACACTTAGATACAAAGTGACCAATTTTGTTGCATGAAAAATATTTGAATGGAAGTTGTCCTTCATATTTTCCTTTTCCTTTATTTTCTCTTTTAGCAATCATAGAAATGATTTCTTCTAGTTCTTCATCAACTTCTTCTTTCTCATTATGGCTAGAGATGTGTAAGGATTTCTTAGCATGGACTGAGGCTTTGAAAGTTCTTTCACTTTTAGGTCTAGTTTTCAATCTTAATATCTCAAATGCAGAGATTTTTCTGATCAAAGTCTCTCTCTTGAAGTATTGTGAGAATTGCATGGTTTCCTATAGAATACTTATCTTGTTTTCATAGTCTGATGTTAAAGTAGTTAGCAGCTTGTCCATTATGTCTTCTTCTGATATTTCTCCACCATTGTTTCTGATTCTAGAGACTACTTCATTTATCCTTTGATTGTAAGCTCTAATGTTCTCTTCAGGTAACATCTCAAGACTATTGTATTTCTTTTTCCATGTCTTCATGTGTGCATTCTTTTCTTGAATATCTCCTTCAAACATATCTTCTAAATACTTCCATATGGTGTATGCTCTATCAATTTTCTTGATCTCAGAAAATTCACTGTCAGATAAGGCACTGATTAGGGCTTCTTTAGTAATTGCATTATTGGTAAATGTTTCCTTTTGTCTATTAGTAGCATCATATTTTGCAAGGTATTTCAAAGATGGAATAACAACTTCTTGTGTAGCTATCTCAAAGATCTCAAAGACAACACACTGTAGATGTGTTATCATTTTGTTTTTCCAATCCACATAATTTTCTCTGTCAAACTTAGGTCTCTCTTTTCTGAAGTAAGACATCTGATCTACCTTAAGCTATTAGGCTTCTTCTCCAAGGCACTTGGATTTGATACCAACTGTTAGAATAGTCCCAAAGGATAACAGAGATGGGGGGGTGAATAAGTTATCAGTAACTTTAATTATTTTGCTTCCTTAACTTCAAAATACAATAAAGTAAATGCTTAATCAGATAACACAATACACACCTCACAATTTGATTACGGGAAAACCAAATGGTAAAAACCCTAGTGGGAATTAGCACCCACAATGAACTATAATTGTTTATAATAATCCCTATTAGAAGATATTTCAACCCTGTTAGGAGTTTTACTTTATAATGCAATAATTATAGTGACCTAGTTAAGGGTCAGACCCTATTAGGAGTCTTTTACAAATAACCCTGTTAGGGGTGGTAAACTCACTGTCCAAAAGCTCACTGCTTAATGGTGAAGGCTACAACCTTTTGTATAATAGATATGCACTATATCTGATGATGAACTATAGAGTAGACCTTCTGTCTTGATCAGTTCAAGTGTATTGTAATCTTTTACTTCACATAGACTCTTGATGAATGAACCACGTCTGATATTCTTCTCTATACATCTTCTATCTTTTTTTGTATCATTCACACTTAGTGTATCACAAATGACTTTCTATAAGTATCTTACTTAAAGTATGAGATCATGGGACTTGTAAGACAACTCTTCATAACATCCTTGTCAGCTCTACTAAGCACGCAAGCATAATTACAACCGCGCAAGTATAAACTGAATAGACATGACACTTCACTAAGTCGGCCTCACCAAATTATCTCTAACTTTGAAATCTTATTGAAACACATTTGACACCTTTATATAACTATCATCAACTCATAACTAATCATGAATATACACACACATATCCTGAAGATAGGTGCAACTCAAGAAACACGTTACATACGTCGGCTCTGAACAGAACTGTAACTGCCAATAATAGAATTACACAACTTGACTCAAACATCATATCTGGATTTGTGTGTATGAACATAAAAAAATAAACATGTCTACAACATGTATCTAACCATGCAAGTATTCATGTCATTATTCTAATAAGTACATATGAAATCACTACTGTATATTATATGTTGTCATCAATAACAAACATACAATCAATCAACTAAATAGAAACAAATATCCAACATAAATATCCTATAAATGGTATATATATGCTTTGGCTCTTTGTATCATGGCATGTATATCCCTCCATCATGGCAAGCTCATCGTGCTCTATCACATTTTGAATCATTCTATTGAGCTCATCGAGAGGGAGTCACCACGGTTGGAACTCGGCACCTCGCTGGTTTGAGCCATGACAACTTTATCTCTCCTCTGTCGTGTCATCTTAATGATAGGATTAGTTTCCCATGAGTGGGAATTCAAACCCTGTCCCATCTGGTATTCAATTTCTCTTATTTTAGCCCACTTGGCACCATTAATTTTATTTATGTCACCTATCACATGGCCACGTGACAACCCATGTCAACCAAGTACAACTTCCTACTGGTCATGTCGACACAGTAGTAGCTAGTTCTTCTAGAATCTGGGTGCCAAGGCCCCCTGGGCTTCCCATTCCATCTTTTTCACTTGGTTCAATACCCTGGAGCCCCCAGGTGTTTATCAGAATCTAGCTCATGTTTATCTTAAATACTCTGGGATTTTGATATATGCTAACCTTTTTGGACAGGTGCGGAATGGGGATTTCCCCAGAGTCCACATAATTATTATTTTTATATCATGTATTGATGGTTTTCCGGTCTTTCAAGTTGCAGATTGTGTGATCGAAGATGTTTGAGGTGATCACTCCTCCTAATAGCCCGGAGCTACCTACTACCTCCACTCGGGTGGCCACAAAAACCAAGGCCGAAAAGATGTTGGCTAAGTTGCCACTGACCTCCAAATACTTGAAGGAGGGAATTCTCATGGGATCCAAGGTGGACTCCAAAGTCCAAGAAATAACAGGCACAAAGCCCAGACTTTGGGCTGAAATGCAGGGCTTAATCCAAGCCATCTATAGACTAAAGGCCGACAGAGACAACATGGCCACTCATTTGGCCGCCTCCAAAATTATAAAGGCCAAAAAATTTCCTTGTTTGGTGCAATCAACAGAATGGATACTTCAAAAGGAAAGACTATACAATGCACCCACTCAGACTATTCTACTCGCCGATCCCTAGCCATTAAAATATCCAACAATAATCGTCACCCTGGACGCAACAACTTTTGCCTCAGGGCTAGGGATTCCACAGTTCAAAGGGTCCATCATTTGGAACTGGGAAAAGTCATTATAGGAGTTCAAGGAGGCTGACCTTGTCTCCTGGTAGTATCTCAATAGCTAGTGGTTGAAGTCCCCAAAGATGGACTATCAAAGGATGAAGTTGGAAATTCCCTGCGGGGATTTTAAAGATTCCATTCAAGTGGGAATATTTCTATGCATGATCTTCAGATTGCCCCATGCTCAGAATTTCTAGGCATGGATGTATTACTTTCTTTATTACATCACCAATCATAGTCAGACTTTCAACTAGGCATCTATCACAGCCAATCATGTCGAAACATAGTTGAAGGGTGTCGTCCATAGTTCCAAGTTCTATATGACATCTTACGTACTGTGGGCACTGGCCCAACAAAGACCGGCTTTTCTAGGTTTAGGAACAGTGGGAGAACTTGGAAATGGGCCAGGCCAACTAACACCATGGGATCATTATCCCCAAGTCCAATGGGAACTCAGTTTCCTAAATTTTTGTAGGGTAAATGATGCTTTCATTTACCAAAATATTCTAACTCTTATGCAGGAATCTAGGTACTGATTATCGCAGGAGGCGATGAACCTGGTCATTATTTTATTCAGTTTCAACACCACACCTACATTCGGGTGACCAGCTTCTCTGGGAAACTCTATCTTCTTCCTCAGTATTGCGGGGATAGAATTATTCTTTTGGAGTTCTACCGACAGATCCTAGACCTGCATGCCTTCTTCACATTGAAGAAGGTCATCAACGTCCCATTCCCGGTTTCATGTGGGAATTATATGTGTAGCCTCACCGCAGCAAGGGAGGTAGATAGTGAGTTGAAAAGCCTAGGACTGGTGGGATTCCACCACACTAGGAAAAATTATGATCCTCTAGGCAAGATTGCCTTGGCACTTCCTTGGGCATCCCTACCACACAAGGAAGATATTGAAGACTTTTGGGCAGATTATCAAGATAGTTTCAATCTCTGAGCCCATCAACATTCATGAATGTCCAAGGGACTCATGAAAGTGCTTGAACTTCAGACTTTTCTGAAGGGATTTTCAGATGATGGACCTTTAGAAGACCCAGAATACAAGGGGCAAGGATTAGACAAGTTGGATCTCCCTCTAGTGGATTGGCCCACCCCAGAAGACTTGACAATTGAGAGAGTATGCCACCCTATTTTGGAGGCCAGTCACTGGTATTTTGCCTAGGTGTGTCCCAAAAGCACCCCGAAGGGATCGATTATTCAAAGGTCCATTTTAGCTTTCGCTACTGCCGCTAGACCTAGCACAAGTAAGGGGAAAGAAAAAGAAGGTGCCCCAGCTAAGGTACCTCCCCAAAGCCCAACCCCTATAACAATACAAATATAGAAGAAAATGGAGTTGGAAAGGTTGGCTAGCTAGCAAATAAGAACGCAGATATCTTCTGGTCTCCTCGTGACTCCGATGGCATCTTCTCGCTCAGTGGGATCCCCACTGTTGGCTGCAATGATGAGAAGACAAAATTTCACCAAGGTGGAGTCTGCCAGTATTTTGGAGACTGAAGTCCCATTACTGAGAAAGAAGAAGAAAAAGGTGACCCCTACTCCAAGCACAGCCACCATCCCCGGTATGCAAGATATCCTCCAGTTGATGTCAGTTCAGACTCTCTCGAACTTGAAAATATTTTTGAATCCTCTCCCCTAGACGATGAATTTGATGACATTTTTGAAGTGGATGAGTTCATGAACCTTCATGAGGATTTACATCATGTGGCAGAGGAGATCACCGCCCAAGAAAAGGAAAATATCCCCACGGAAGAAGAGGTCCCAGAACAAGAAGCTACTGTAGAGCAGGAGGTCCGAGAAGAGATACAAAGGGAGCTTGAGTGGGAGAAAACACTATTCCAAGAGACCAAAGATGAACCAAGGAAATTCATAGACAAGCAACTAATGGTTGGGGAACCCAAAACCACGGGATCAATTGTACCCCCGATCATCATGCTCCAAATGCCTTTGGTAACTCCAGGTGACCAAGCACCTCATAGCACATTTGGTGAGGTAGTAAAAGTGACTGTATCCCACCTCTAGAAGATGTTCCAATGGAGGAAAATGTTCTAGCAGACGAGGCCAATGAGGCCAATGAACAACAAGAGAAAAATAATTAGGAAGTCCCAGAAAATGTAAATGTCAGATCAACTAATGCTAAGAGGGATGAGGGAGTCCCCAAAGATATAGATGATACTAATGCTAGAGAAAAGGAAGTTCTAAACATCACAAAAGAGGACGCTAACATGACAGAAAATACTGAGGCCTTAAGAGAATGGGAGCAAAAATAGGAACAGGACAAAGAAAAAGAGCCCGATGAAATTGTTAATTCTGGGAACACGCTGCCAGATTCTAAAAAGAATCTAGATGCCCACATCTTAATAGCAAAGCCACCCTAGTGGCCCCAATGGCTGGTAGAATCAAGAAAGAGAAAGGCCCCGATGGTCACATCAGGTGTTCCACTCTTGTTGGCCAAAATGATGGCCCAAAATACAGAGGCTTAGAAGCCTAAAAGGGCACAGACAATTCATACCCTTCGAACTAGTCCAATAGGAAGCACAATTGTGACTATCGCAACACCTCTTCCAAATGCAGATGTAGCGACCGTAAGGCCTAAAGATTACAACATTACAAAAGTGGCATTGGGGAGGAGAGATAAGCATGGTGAACTAGACCTGCTAAGAGAGGCCACCAAAGTAGTGGAGGCCTGATATGTTAAAGAGGGCCAAAATTTAAAAGAGGAAAGGGAGACCAATGCTAATCTCCTCATGCTTCTGGCAGAACTTACATAGCCTTTGGCTGAGATCCACCCAGAAGCCTCTTCCTCTAGATTGCCACTTGCACAGGGTAGCATGGATTCTCTTCGGGCCATGAAGAAGAAGGCATAGGCCGTGGACTGGTGGGTCACCGAGTAGATAGCTGCTATAAGACAATTTCTAGTAGTTTCCCTCCCAGATCGGGATATTGCGAGTCGATCCCTTCACCACCAGAACATTACTTTTACTTCTCCAAAGTAGTCTCTAATTAAATCTTGAAACCATGCATTAATTATGGTTACCCATACATTAAATGACATGGATCAATCTTTAATTAACTTTACATATCCCAACAAAATTAACTAAGTCAGCCAGAGATCTCAAATCTCATCATTAATCCAATTACTGTAATTTGGCCAACATCACTGTTTCCACTTGGCAATTTCACTACTGCTCAGCATTGAACAAACTTTCTCATCACAAACAACTTCGCTTTGCATAAACAACTTTGCTCGGCACAAGAAACTTTTCTCGGCACAAGCCAAACTTTCTCGACACAAAACAGCCAGAAAAACTATCTTTGAAAGATAATCAACTAATTACTTTGCCAGAGTGCCAACTAATCAAGTACCCTTTTATTTGCCTTAACTCAACCATTCACTTAGTCTTCTTGTTAAATCTTCTTCATCAATAGTGGATATGGTACTCAAATAGATAACAATAGTCTCACCAGTTAAGGTTTGACAGCAATGAAAAAATAACAATTGCTTGCATTATCACTTTCCAACAATCTCCCTCTTTGGCATTGATGGCAACATAAAATATTAAAATAATGATTTAACAAGTATAGTTACCATACAATCCAAAAAGTTACCTGTGTTCCTTGATATGAACAAATCTTGATTAATGTCTTTAGCTTCATTTTGATTCTCAGCTGTAAAACATTTCTCCCTCTGTGTTTGTAATCACACTGTAATCATCTGTGTCTAAACATCTGTAGACTCCCTTTGAGTAGATAATCACTTCAATGTTTTCAATAGTAACTTCTGCCTCTATATAATTCTTCCTTTATGTAATCTCTTCCTCTAGGAAATCTTAGGCAATCTCTCCCTCTTTGACAATAATGCCAAAGATGTCAAAATCATTATCATGTAGATCTTTAGTATCATGCTAATCCTGTCATCTTGATTATGACTGATTTTCTTTTTTTCCCTTTTCCAACTTCACAACTTTAGTCAGCATCCTAAAGTGTGACTTACTATGCATCAATGTATCAAGTATTCTGAGTGTAATATTTGATGCAATAGTACCATACAAAAATCAATTAGCCTCAGTTAGGGGAATCACCCCCATTTTACCTTGCAGATACTCATGAGCATCCTTGGGTAGTGCCTTTGTGAATATGTCTGCTAATTGTTCTTTAGTGTTCACATAATCCAGTCTCACTTC
>MU228530.1:4392898-4407424 GCA_018584345.1 Thuja plicata | reverse complement strand
GTGTCCTTGTACTTCTCAACAATGTCCTCATGTAGTTTGTATCTACTCTTCATTTGTCTTTGTAGAATTTTGATCATTGCAAACAGTTCTCCATCTACCCAAGTAGTGTTCTGTCTTTTGTAACTCTGTGAAATCAAAATACTAGTAGGAACTCCAGTTTTCCAGCCACTAGGGTGTAAACTAGGAAACTTATGTTCAATATGAATGAACATGTGTACCAATAATGATCTAAATCTGAAGGTTTTTGTTCTGTCTTTCTTGACAAGCTTTACATTCTCAAGGAATTGTTGTGCCAATACCTTGCATAGGTTGTACTATGTGTTTTCTTTTACCATTCTCCATGCCATCATAATAACTCTAGCTGATACTGAATTGGGTCTGCTGTTGTAGAAAAATTGGTAACCAAGTATCATTGCAATCAACCTTACATCTTGTTGAAAAATATCATTTGCTGTCATTTCCCTTCTGTCCCACTTTGAGTGTGTTAGGGTTTCAACTTCCTTCTTGACATGTTTCTTCACAACAGGTACAACTCCAGTTTTATCAAGACTAGTAATCTCATGAATTAGGTCACTGCATATCTTCACAGGTTGGCTACCAATCTATATGAATTGGTCATGAACCCTACTCATAAGTATTTTAAACCATTCATTTTCATCGAAGTCTCACAAGTCCATAATCTTCATTATACTCAATTGACTAATGTGTTTCCATTCTTCCTTCATGATTCCATTTTTAGTCTTATCTTCAATTTCTGTATATATATCACTGTCTTCCAATGTGTCATAATTACAATGTATGTAAGCCCTAATATCTTCAACATGAAGTATGCCATGTGGGGTCTGTGAAAATGCTCCTTCCAGATCCTCTTCACATGACTTATAAGGATGTTTCTTAAATTTATATCTTGGACGATTAACAACATCAAAAATCATAGGTGCATCCATAGCTTAGATAATGTAGAATACCTTTTTCACGTGGCAATTCGAGTTTATGCTTCGATCGATCACACATGGCAGGTGTAGAAATGTTTGAATACTTTTTCTCTTTGATCTCCTTAGCTCGATCCTTGTCAAATGATACAAAAATATATTATAACACGTTGCTTTATACAAGTTATGTTATGAATTTTCTTTTTCACTCCAAACTGTCTGGTCGGGTGCTGAATCTCACGATCAAAATATATAAGTCGGATGATGATGCACTCTTAGATATATGATCTATAATGTTAGCTCAACATATTCCCAAGCTCGCATGAGCTCACTACATGATTTGTGGGGTAGGATAAATTCTGATGTGTTGCATTTAATGCTCCCCTAAGGCCACGATCGACTAATTAGGTCGATTCTATCTTGCTACCTTCATGCAAAGATTCAGTAGCATCTACTGACTCTCCCTGAACTGATGTCTCACTAGTTTCTTTAATCTTCCATATATTACCACTATTTTTGTCTTCTTCTTTCTTAAAACAATTTTCAAAATCATTCTTCACATCTACAATACTATTGCCAATATCATTTCCATTCTTCTTTGAACTCATAGGAGGTGGTGTTCTTCTGCTATCTACTCCATTATACCTGAAATTTTTTTCTATATGTCCTAGATTATTGCATTTGTAACATATAGGTGGTCTTCTCTCTTGATTAACTTGTAACTTACAGTACTTCGCAATGTGTCCAATGTTGTTACATTTCTAGCATGTAGGTTTCATTTTAGGTTCTCTTCCATTATCTTTTCTATATCCAGATTGATTAGGTCTTCTGCATTCAGTCTTCTTATGCCCATATCCATTAAAGTTAAAGCAATAACTAGAAAAAATTCTAAAAGGGGCATTACCTCTGCAATCTTTCTTCATGTGTCCAAATCTGTTGCAACCAAAGCATCTACCTCTGAAAGGTTTGATCTTCTCTTTAGGTTCTTCACTAGATAGTTTCACAGCCTCAATCTTCTCATCTGAGTTCTCTTCCTAATTCTTTGAACATTCAGCTTCATTGAAGCCTATACCAGGCATGTCACCTTTAGGTTTCTACTTGTCTAACTGTTAATCAATCAAGTCATTGCTGGTGTGAAGTTTCTCAATGTGTTTCTTTGCTTCATCTCGTTCAACTTTCACAATCTGATTGTATTTATCCAGTTCCAAGTATTTTCTCTTGTAGTTGTCAGCTTCATCTTTCATTTGATTCAATGCATTATTCAAGGTTTCTTCAGCTTTCTTCTTAGAATCCTCCTGTATCTGCATTTCTTTAGCCATATTCTTGTTCTCAATCTTCAAAGTCTCAATCTCTTCTTTCAGTTGCTCACCTCATCTGAATTTTCCTCATCTGAATCTTCTTTTATCTAAACCATAAGATCTTCTCTCTGACTTCTGGAAAGTTCAAGCTGTTCTTTCATTTTCTTTATGAATTTCTCAGCTCTTCGGAGGTTGAACTTCAATTCTCCATTTTTTTCTATAGCATTGTCAAGATCTTCAAGTGCAGCTTCAAAGTTCTCTTGCAAACCATTCAAATCCATTCTGATCTCCCTCAAGTTGTTAGGCTTTCTCTCCAAGGGCCAAAATATCTGATACCAATTTTTAGGATTGGATAATACTGAGAAGGGGGGGTGAATCAGTATTATAATAGTTAATTAACTTCTTCAACCACTTGAAAATTAACCATACAATTGTAGTAAAGGAAAGAACATAAACAAATAACACAAAACTCATAACACTATGATTTGTTTACGAGGAAACCCTAGCCAAGGGAAAACCCTGGTGGGGATGATACCCACAAGCATGTACTAAAGTATAATGTCCCTATAAGGAGACCTAGCCCTGTTAGGAGCTGAATATTACATAGTACATTTCACTATTAGAGGAATAACAACCCTGTTAAAGGTTCACAACACCCTGTTAGGGGCCAATGAGCTTACAACTCTTACAATGTAATTCTATTACAAAAGGTTTTCAGTGACGAACAAAACAAGAATCACAAATGCTTTGATAGTTCCTTTATAGCTCTGTCATTCTCTGCTCTACCATTCGCATGTTTTCTTTGCATATCCTTCACTTTCTCACAACTCCCAATCTTTACCAAAAAGATCTTATATATATATCCTTTTAACTTTACAAAGTCGACACTCAGAATAAATATTACAAACATTGCCAAGTCGACCTTCATTACATAATACAATTAATATAGTAAACATTAAATTTATAGTCGGTGCTCTTTCATAGTCAAAGTGTAGACTATCAACAACAAAAATATGTCTTCAATTTCCTAGGGTCCAAGTCTTGCTCCTTTATTCTTCGTTGTTGTCCAACTACTCTGTATCGCTATTCTCTTTTGTCTGTCAGTCTTAAAATACTCATAAATCTCCATACAGTTATCCAAAACCAAATTGATCTTAGGTGTATGTCAAACATACTCCATACTATCTTCCACTAAGCTCGCATGCATTAATTCATCAATCTCTATCTTCAATATCCAAAACAATACTGTACCTCTATTTCTGTACTTAGTCAATTTTGGACATACCAAAACTTAACTTCAAAACAATCGATCTCAAACCCAGATGTGTTTCCATAAATGACAACCAAAAAGTGTATCACATTACCCAAATTGATCACTTGTCAACAGAGCTAACCCTTCTTCTAACCATAGTCCACATTTCCTAATTAGGTGACTGAGTAATCTCAAAGTTGGGAAAAAAAATTCCTAACCAGGGTAACATCACGAGACTTCCCGACTACCTCAGGATCTTGATCTAAATCAATAGTTGTTTCTTGATCACCAGATCACATAAGGTATATTATTTTCTTACAAAGATCACCCGACTGAAGGGAATCGCTAAGTCTCATAACGATAAGGAATATTTTGATTTTATAAGGAGACTTCGCGACTAGCATAAGACAAGAAATACAACACATGCTTTAAGTGACTTAAGTGGCTCGAAAAAGCAACTCCAAATTAGAAGGGTTTTTCAATGAACTAGGGCTTTTAGCCATTTTCGAGCATAATGAATTAAGACTTAGGGTTTTTGACATCTCACTTTGATTTTCACCCAAAGACCATCAATCTTTAGAGGGAGTTTAACAATTTTGAACATACTTTCAACTTTGAAGAGAGGACATGCCTGAGAACATCAAATTTTTTTTAGGGCAGACCTTAAAACATGAAATAGAACCAACACAATCTTGGCCTGATATTTCTAGTAAAGAGGCAAAACATCTCTATTTTGATGAGGGGGGGGAATATTGTTGGCCATAATATCCCTCCATTTCAATGCATATGGGAAGGGAAAGAATTTAAAAGGGAAAGAGGAGTGCCAAATGTGGAACTTGACTCATACCATTAGAATATAGCCAAATTTTGGCTACAAAGTTGATAGGTGCTTGGAATTTTTCTTCTGAAGAATGCACCAAATATTAAGCTATGAAAATTTTGTCCCACTAGGCATGCTAGGAATTTTTTTTATCCTACGATCTAGTCTCCCGCCTCGATGAGGGGAGTCCAGAAGTTTCATAGAGGTGGGACAAATTGCACCCTGTGAAACAACCTCCAAGGTTTTATTGGTACAGGAGCACCTAGGTTAGAAACATTTCTAGGTTAGAGAAGAATTTTAAGTTTGTAAGGTGTTTTCTTCCATCATTCTTGTCATGATTGAGGTCAATCGGTGAACAAACACCATAGTTTCTTTATAGCTTGTTTTTGATTTAAGTGTGTGTTGAGGTGGCTTATAAACCTCTAAAAATCCAACGGGGTTCTAGCAACCAAAATTGTTGAAATGGCACTAAGTTATACTCGTGATCGGGAAACATTGTTGCTCGGGAATGCTACTGGGGAACCTTTCTTGGGTTACACTAGGTTTCTCGGGTATGCTATGTGGAATGCTCAGGAACATCACTCAATGATGTCACTTAGGTTTGTTGAATGACGCTTAGGTATTGAAGGCGAAGTTAGTTTTGACGCTCAGGACTGGTGCTTGGTAATGGCGGTCTGTTGCTCAGTTATGTCGATTAACAACCCAAGAAACATGGGATATGATGTTTCTGACCAGCTGGGTCAACTGCAAAGGCTCCCAACATGTTTTTTTTGTCTTTGATGGATAGGGACACCTATTCCAGTGATGGGAGGGTCATGTATGGATCGCCCATGCCTTCTATGCAAGGTTGTTGAAGTTGTTAAAGGACGCGAGATATTTTGGAGATACAGATATATATTAGAGATGGAAGATTGTAGAATATGGTACATGTAATAGATTTTAGATAGCAATACAAAGAGTATTTTGAGCACTATCTTTTGTAATCTGTTATGTGTTGTTTGTGTAAAATGTTCAGTTTGGTTTTTCTTGTTGAATCAGTCGATTTAACTTGGAGAATGAATCTATTATAATAGATTCTATAGCATGAGATAGTAGATTAATGATGAGAACCAAGTCTAGAGCACTTGATGTGAAGATTTTAGTGACTTCCTCAAACTAGGGTTTGATAATACCCTAGAAGGTCCATAAAGAGACTGTGAAGCAGAGTCTGGCTGACTTTCGGTAACAACTAGATTTGGTTCTACATCATATTTGTATTAGATCAAGTTAGAAAATTGGGATTGTGTTTCTTGGGTATGATTTTCAACAGAGTCTGTAAATTCATCCAACATGGCATCCAATGCAGAGCTAGCAAGAGAAGTCAGAGAATAGAGACAGGAGAACAAACTCCTGAAGGAGCAGTTAGCCAAAATGGCATGCAAGTTAGAAGAAGTGCAGCTTCAAACTACAATAGTCAGTGAACTAATGAGAGAAGCTGATGAGAAGGGTAAATTTGTGGCCGAGGAGGACATGATCCAAGAGCCAGACCCTGTTCTTCAAGAAGAACCATTATTGAATGAATTGAAGGCAATGAGTGGTAAATCCTTAGAAGGTGTGCCTCTATTTAGTGGCAAGATGGATCCATAATTAATTATGGAATAGATAGAAGGTCTTGAAAATCACTTTGATTGTGATAATGTGACCGAAGCTCAAAAATTTAGAATAGCCAAGACAAGAATGAGAGGAACTTCTCTCACTTTGTGGAAATTTGTCCAATGTGAAAGGACTAAAGGAGGAAAGAACCCCATAACTAGTTGGAAAGGTATGTTGGCTAAGATAAAGGAAACTTACCTTCCTGATGATTATGAAGTGTAGTTACACAATAAAAGGTGGAATCTGAGACATAAATACTTAGAAGTCAGTGCCTATACAAAAGAATTCCACAAGCTATGCCTAAGGTCCCATGTGATGGTAGAAGAAAGCCTAAAATTGGCAAGGTATCTGAATGGCCTCAAATAGAGTATTCAAGAAGAGATCAGTCTCTTGAGCCCCAAGACTCTACACCAAGGCTATCAAATAGCCCTCAAGGTAGAGGAGAAGTTAAAGAAGAAGCAAGGTTCAAGTAGTAGAGGAAAAGGAAGAGACAATAGAGGTCATAGAGGAGGATATGGAGGAAGAAATTATGAAGATAAGAATTAGAAGTGAGTCCAAACTCATAGAGAACCAAGGAGAATCTAGTAACACTAGAGGTGGTTACAACCAAGGAGGAGGTTCAAATAATAGTTCAAGAGGAAGAACTGATAACCAAGGAAGATGATCTTACTTCTCTTCAATGAAGTGCTATAAATGTTAACAGTTTGGGCATCCTACATATCGGTGTCCTGCAAAAAGCTCTACTTCACAAGGAGGAGAGAAAAGAGCTAACTATGCGCAAGAAGAGTCTTCTAGCAACAAGACTGTAGAAGTCACCATAAGATTAGAGATGGGAGAGCATTTGATGGTTCGGAGAGAACTCATCAAAGAATCCATCAAAGAAGAGCCAAGCCAAAGAAGATATTTGTTTCGACTCAACTTCAAGGTACTCGATAAGTGCTGTAAAGATATCATAGGTTCAGGTTCTACTGATAATATAGTTTCTTTAGAAGATATTGAGAATTTGAAATTGACAAAGATTCCTCACACTAATCCTTATGAAGTTACTTGGTTGAAAAAATATCAACATGTAATAGTCAACGAGAAAGCTTGGATATAATTTTCCATAGGTATAAGGACAAAGTTTTGTGCGATGTCCTGCCCATGGATTCATGTCATCTACTATTAGGTAGACCTTGGCAGTTTGACCGAGCTACAGTGCATGATGGAGTTAAGAAATCCTATTCCTTCAAGAAGGATGGAATAAATTTTAGGGTACAGTCAACCTTGGAAGAAGAGAAAGAAAAGAAAAGGGGTACCAACCTACTGTTGGTCGGTGAGAAATAATTCTTAAAGACATTAGAAGAAGAAAATGGAGTAGGCTTTTCTTTGGTGTTGAAACCAAAGGGTGAAAAGGGAAACAAGAGGGAAGAGTTTCCTTTAGAGATCCAAAGGTTGTTAACTCAATACCAGGCCATAGTTAGTAATGGTCAACCAACTATCCTACCACTTGAGAGGTTTTTTAGTCATCAGATTGACTTTATCCCAGGAGCCTCACTCCCAAATAAAACTGCTTATAAGATGACGCCACAACAGAATGTAGAGATTTCTAACTAAATCCAGGAACTAATTGACCAAGGGTTGATTAGAGAGAGAATAAGTTCTTGTGATGTTCCCACAGTCTTAGCCCCAAAGAAAGATGGACTTGGAGGTTGTGTACCTATTCCAGGGCCATAAATGGGATTACTATCCGGTATAGGTTCCCAATACCAAGGATAGAAAATCTGATGGATTATCTTGGTGGAGCGAGATATTACTCCAAGATAGATCTTAAGAGTGGATATCATTAGATAAGAATAAAAGGAGGATATGTGTGGAAGACTTCTTTTAAGACTACCAAGGGACTTTATGAATGGTTTGTTATGCCTTTTGGGTTGTCAAATGCCCCAAGCACATTTATGAGATTGATGAATGAGGTTTTGAAGGACTTCATTGGAAAATGGGTTTTAGTGTACTAAGATGAAATCCTAGTGTTCAGCAAGACAAAAGAGGATCATCTTAGACACATACAAATGGTAATGCAAAGATTGCATGAAGAAAAGATGACAATCAAATTGGAAAAGAGTGAGTTCATGAAGAAAGAGTTGGTATATTTAGGATTTACTATCTCAGAGGGTAACTTGAAGATGGATATCAGCAAGGTGGAAGCAATCTTGAATTGGCCTAGCCAAATTTAGCTACTCAAGTAAGAAGCTTCCATGGTTTAGCACAGTTCTACCGAAAGTTCATCAAACAGTTCAGTGAAATTAGTGCACCTATTTTAGATACCATCAAAGGAGGTATGAAAGCCAAGTTCCAATGGAATGAAAAGGATGATAAAGGATTTGATCATCTGAAATAAGAGGATAGTGACTCAACTGATATTGACACTTCCTAGTTTTGACAAATTATTTACTGTGGAGTGTGATGCTAGTAACATTGTTGTCGATGCAGTTTTGAGTCAAGAAGGAAAGCTAGTAGCTTTTCATAGTGAGAAAATTAGTGAGGAAAAGAGGAAGTATTCCTCATATGATTTGGAATTGTATGCATTAGTGCAAGCACTAAGGAAATGGAGACATTATCTCCTTCCCAACGAATTTGTAGTCTTTACCGATAATCAAGCTTTGAGTTTTCTAAGTTCATAGGATAAACTAAGCCATAAGCATATGAAATGGGTGAAGTATATACAAGCCTATAGCTTCACCATAAAGCACAAGAAGGGAGTACAGAATAAAGTAGCAGATGAATTGAGTAGAATGTTACTCACAGTGCAAGAAGTTCAGCTAAGGAGCATTGGCATTGAAAGCTTCAAGGATCTGTATCCAACAGATGAAGACTTTGCAGCAACATACAAGGCATATCAATATTATCAAAATCATTTTCATTGTGAGTATTTAGAGTACAGTCTTCAAGAAGGTCTTCTATTTAAAGCAGGAAAAATATGTGTACCAAGAGGTTCCATGAGGGAGAACCTAATACAAGAAAAGAATAATGGTTCCTTAAGTGGACATTTTGGGTTGAATAAAATTCTAGAGTAGGTCAAGAGGTATTACTATTGGCCAAGAATTAATCTAGATGTCCAAAAGTATGTAGATACTTGTATGGTTTGTCAAAATGCAAAAGGAACCTCATCCAATGTAGGATTGTATCAGCCCCTTCCTATCCCAAATAGACCATGGGAATGCCTTAGTATGGATTTTGTAGTTGGACTACCAAAGACCAAGAAAGGAATGGAAAACATCTTTGTGATTGTTGATAGGTTCAGCAAGATGACTCACTTTGTGCCATGCAAAACCAGACATGATGCATGCTACATATAAAATTTATTCTTTAAAGAAGCAGTAAGGATACATGGATTACCTTTGAGTATTATATCAGATAGAGACTCTAATTTCACGAGTCATTTTTGGAAAACCTTATGGTAGAAGCTTGGTACTAATATTTTCTTTAGCTCAGCATATCATCCACAAACCATTGGTCAGACTAAAGTGGTGAATCGAATCTTAGGAAATATTTTGAGATGCCTCACCAAAGAGTATGGACAATCATGAGATCAGTTACTTGCTCAAGTAGAATTTTCATACAATGACACAGTCAATAGATCTATTGAAAAGAGCCCTTTTGAAATAGTGTACGGGATTCATCCCAGGGGTATATGTGAACTAAGGGATCTTGGAAGAAATGTAGAGAGGAGTGGGTATGCTGAATATTTTTCTCAATCTATGAAGGAAGTCCATGATTTAGTAAAGAAAGCATTAGTAGAGAGTACAACTCACACCAAGGAGAAGGTAGATGCTAGGAAAAGAGATATTCAATTTCAAGTTGGAGATTTGGTCATGGTGCACCTAAACAAAGCAAGGTTATAGAAATGAGTTCCAAGTAAACTTCAGATGAGGAAGATAGGCCTGTGTGAAATTCTGGCAAAGTACGGGTCTAATGTTTATAAAATTGATCTTCTTGCAGACATCAGATTATCTCTAGTTTTCAATGTGGTAGATCTGGTGTCCTATAAAGGACCAATTGTAGAAGGAGATTATGATCTAACAGTAGATACCGAGGATATCAAAGCACTCAAAATTCCTATTGCACTGAAACTAAAGGCAAAGAAGATTCTGAATTCAAGAGTTGCCAAACAGACTAGAAAGATGACCTACATGGAACATCTATTCAAATGGCATGGACAAGATGATTCAGAGGCTACATGGGTGCAATAAACCAATTTCAAGAAGTTAGGCATTAGTTTTGACTTGCTCCAATCACCTGAAAGTTGATTTCTTTTTGTTTGGGGAGTATGGTGCAGGAGCACCTAGCTTAGAAAAATTTATAGGTTAGAGAAGCATTTTAAGTTTGTAAGGTGTTTTGTTCCACCATTCTTGTAATGACTAAGGTCAATCAGTGAACAAACACCATAGTTTATTTATATCTTATTTTTAGTTTAAGTGTGTGTTGAGGTAGCTTATAAACCTCTAAAAATCCAATGAGGCTCTACGAACCAAAATTGGTGAAATGACACTAAGTTATACTGGTGCTTAAGCAACTCTATTTCTTAGGAATGCTACTCAAGAACCTTTCTCAAGTTATACTAGGTTCTCTTGAGTATGTTGTGTGGAATGCTTGGGAACATCGCTCGGTGATGTCTCTTGGGTTACACTTGTTTCTTGGTGATGTTGCTTTGGGTTGCTTGCAGATTTCAAGTTTTTTGGATGATGCTTGGGTATTGAAGGTGAAGTTAGTTTTGATGCTCGGGACTGGTGCTCAGTAATGGGGGTCTATTGCATGGTTATGTTGGTTAATGGCCCAGGAAACAAAGGATGTGACATTTTTGACCACCTGGGTCAACTGCAATGGCTCCCAACATTTTGTTTTTGTCTTTGATGATGACATGTACTTGATTAAATGTTTGAAGATGTTAAGTTGATCACCAAAATGTAGAAGGATAATGCAAGACATTAAATCAATTAATGGATTGTATTGTCATTGATGTCAACTTGATATAATCTAATCGGTTATAATCAAAGTTTCAAAGACTTCAGAGAATCAGAGAGATAAAGATTATGCTTTCTGTAATGCATAAAAGACAAGCATTCACATTGTGACTTCAAACACTGATGGTTAGTGGAACTCGACAGAAAGATATCACCAACAGTCAAGTCACATTGATGTCCAAGCAAGAAAAATGATGAGCATTACCTATGAGCAGAATCACAAGCAAACCTGACAGCCAAAAACATAGTGTAAATTGACAAAGTAGCATGAAGGAACTGAAGTGTTGACCAACGCTATCAGAGAGTTTAAACTAAAAATAACTGGAGTTCATAAATGATAAAACATGTAGCTAGTAGAACTAAATATAGACTTAACTGGTTGTTATCATTGTTTTCATCAACAAGATAAGCCAGAGATAAGTGATTGATTTAAATATGATTTGTCCAGTTGGCAAGAAAATATCAGCAAGATAAAACAAGAGTTTTGCTTTAAATCTAATTGGTGAGAATTGTGGATCCCGCCAAGATCAAGAAAATCAAGAACCTAACAATGGTGATATCATGTCTATAAAGAGACAAATCAATTCATTACGAATTGGAGAGGGTGAAGGAATAAAAAAGAGGATGCTAAAGAGAAATTAAAGAAGAACAACTTCATTCAGTGCTGATCAATCAAGCTAAGGAAAGAGCTAAAGAATTATGTAGACATCGAGCAATAGAGCATAGCATCACCGAGAAGAATCAAAGTGGAGCAAAGGTATAAACATAGGTATATTGATCAGAGTATTTTATGAGATTACAATAGATCTGAAAATATGCAAGTATAGTTGTATCTATGAACAGATGATACTGTTTCAGTTTAACCATTGATTCAGAAAGTCTCTTAACCAAGCGAGATTTAAAGATCCTTTCTATATTGAGATACATCCAATGGAGTATCAAAAAGTTTGATCATGAAGATAGCATGAGATGCCAGATACATATTGACAAGCCAAGTGAGCATTTGATCAAGGATGGTAGCATAGAGATGCCAGATATCAAGTGACAGACTAAACTTTCAAATCCTCTAACAAGGTCACACCTAACAGTGTGTTTTTAACCTTTAACAGGGTTAGCTATTCACCGAGCTCACTTCAGAAGAGTGAAAATTTTGGGTTACCAGTCCCAAGTGGTTTTTCCCTTAACAGGGTTTCCACGTTAAAAATCCATGTGTCAATGTATCTATGAGTCATTACTTTAGTGTTTTGCATTTCACATAACTTAATTGGATTGATTGGTATACTCTAGATAATTTACTGTCTATCGGTAAATTAACATAATGTTTTTGGTAAACACACAATAGAAGGTTTTACAAAGTGTTGTGATCAGTAGTAAATTGATAAAAGTATTTGGAGGCATTCATCTTATAGGACTGAAGATAACTAGAGGTATAATTTTGTGGTACTAATTTTTAAGGGTTGATTATTGGAATAAGTTTGAGACCACTGATTCATCCCCCCCCCTTAGTTATTACTAACATTTGATGGATAAGGACACCTGTTCCAGTGATGGGAGGGTCATTTATGGATCGCCCATGCATTCTATGCAAGGTTTTTGAAGTTGTTAAAGGACGCAAGATATTTTGGAGATACAAATATATATTAGAGATGGAAGATTGTAGAATATGGTACATGTAATAGATTTTAGATAGCAATACATAGAGTATTTTGAGCACTATCTCCTATAATATATTATGTCTTCTTTGTGTAAAATGTTTAGTTTGGTTTTTCTTGTTGAATCAGTCGTTTTAACTTGGAGAATGAATCTATCCTAATAGATTCTATAGCATGAGATAGTATCTTAGTGGTGAGAACCAGGTCTAGAGCACTTGAGGTGAAGATCTTAGTGACTTCCTCAAGCTGGGGCTTGATAATACCCTATAAGGTCCATTAAGAGACCTCGAAGAAGAGTCATGCTGACTCTCGGTAATAACTAGATTTGGTTCTACATAATTTATAGAAGCTGACTCTTCTCTTGGTTTTTTATGGAAAAGGGGAGGAATCTAAAAAAACTGAGACGAAACACCATAGATTTTAAAACCCTTAAAGCCCAATTAGCAGACAACAAGAATGTGAGATTGCAGAGATGAGAACAAAATTCCATAAACTCTTCATTATTAGAAAGCGAACATGATGAAAAGATCCTAGACACAGACCAAAGCATTCATATTTTCCTGTGAGAAGAACCCATCAAGGCTCGCGGGGAAAACACCCTCATTATCCAAATAAATAAAAAACTATTGTCAAAGGGATTCATTCACATAATGACATAGTATAAACCTAGACCACTAGGATTGAAAGAGTAAGTAGACATGATCTAATAAATTGTGAATCAAAATGGATTATAAGAGATTGAAAGCAACCGATGATAGCTATACTTGTTCATAAATGACACATAACCTTAAATCCATCCACAAAATAGAAATAAGTATACATAAAAACTAATGCTATTTATAGTCTGATATATTCCATCTATAAAATATATAGAGATTATAAGACTAGGCTAGGAAGAATGAAAATAAAACTATATTATAGTGTTCTGCTAATGAATAAAACTCTTAGAAAATAAATCCTAGCTCTAACTAAACTCTCCAAAAGCCTCCCCTACTATAATATGCCCACAGGTCTTTTATAGGAAGAGATCCATGAACTGAATATCAAAAACATCAAGAAAGGATTTAAATGTGCCATGTGGAAGAATTTGTCATGCCAGAAACTAGGGCAAAACACACATACAATTTTTTTTTTTTCAAATACACAAGTGCAAACCACTAACAGGGATGTTTTGGAAGTAATGTATTATCACGATAAGGGTTGTCTTCGATTTGTAAGGTATATGCATAAGTTGAATTAGATTGTTCTAGTAATCACTTAATTTTCTAACCTTAGTTACAACTTATTCCTTTAAATTCTAGTACCCATTTACTTTCGACCATTAACCACTAGATTTAAATACAATAATCAAACCTAATCTAACCCTTATCCTCCTAACACAATTAAACTCTGCTATACAATTTTCTCATAAAACTATAGTCCTTAAATTCCTTGATAGAATAGTAAATTGATCTCAATTAGAAGATTAACATTGACCTCTAATCTCTCAAAATGCATAGGCAACATACTTTAATTTGTCAAAATTAACATCTAGCTATAATTTTCTTTTACATAAAAACTACATCCATTTTCAATAATTAACTATACCAATAAATAACTATGTCTAACAAATTTTCATGATTATAATTAAATAATGAGTAATTTACATCTGCAACGCAAAGTCATTCTATATATTTTTCACACATAACGAAGGTTCCAATCTAGAATTAATTAACATAATTTAAAATAAAGTAAAAGAATTACCTCTATTAAATGGGACCACTTATTTTGAATAAGATAAATCAAATTTAAATCTATTACAAACTTAATGTAATTGCAAATAATACTCCATTTATAATAATGTCTATAATGGAGAGAATATAATACCTTTTAAGAAAGTAGGATACTAAACTAAATTAACTATGTAATTAAACCTATAATTATAATAAACTACCTAT
>MU228530.1:4360506-4382903 GCA_018584345.1 Thuja plicata | reverse complement strand
TGAAATTGTTTCATTGTCTATTCTATCAACCTTGAATATCATTTCACAAAGAAGAATAACATTTCCATTACAAGAAATAGAATACTCTAAGCATGAAGGTAGTGAGTCTTTGTTTCATTATGGTAACTGTTGCCCAATTTCCCTTTCTGTGCAATTGACCTGGTTTGCCCTGTCTTGTTTCCTCTGTCTTGTTTTCCAGGTTTTGCTCTAAACCCTCAGAACCCCTGAAACCTTCAGTCTTTCATGCAAACGAGATAATAACCCTAAGCCTTGGCTTGTTATATTTCCTCGTTACCTTTTTTAGCCACTTAGGACATGTGCCATAAGTCAGGTCGCTTGATCGCTTTACCAGAGTCGAATATGCTAAATCATCTCCCGACTTCACTTTTGCCTTGTGTCGCATGGTCTGATGAAAAAATAGAATATTCCTTTAGCTTCTCAAGACTTGGCGATCTCTCTTTAGTCGGGTTGTCGCTTGATTTCCATGTTATAAGCTTTAAAGGGGACGGGACCCACCCTCAGTCGGGTGATCGCGAGAAGAAATGACAAGTCAAAGAAATGTCTCCCGACCTTGCGCCTACTTCATGTCGCATGGTCGGTGGATCATCTCAGTCAAACAGTTAAGGTTCTTTCTTCAGTCGCATGGTCTCGTGATAAATGGCGGTTAGTGGATAACAGTCACGACTCAGCGACTAACAGTTTCATGATAAGAGGTTTCCCTCAGTCGCCTTGTCGCTAGTACAGAGTGATGACTCAGCTTCCCCAGTGTGCAAACAGATGGACCAGTGGCCGTGTGACAGGTGGCATATGGCGTGTGAATGTGGGCCCTCAGTCGGGTGATCGCCAGACGAAAGAAATGGGTCACGCGACTTCGAGACTTGGTATCTTTTCCCTTAGTCGTGTGATCGCTAAATGATTTAAGGGCATAAGGAAATATAAAGTGATTAAAAGATAGCCGTCTGATGCAAAGAACAGATGATCCAACAGCGGACGCGTGGTCGGGTGATCAAAGTGCCCTACAGAGAAATTTCTCCCGACTCAGCGCCTTGGGGCAGTCGAATTGTCGCTAGAAAGGAAAAAGGGCACGTGCTTCAAGTTAAAGGTAAAGACTCAGGATCATCCAACTCAGTGACTAAGGGTTGTTGTGTTATCTTGAAGAGAGGCATGAGCATATGGCGATCAGGCGACAGGCTGTGACGGTCTAAGGTAGCAGTTAGGCGCTGGGTCGCTAGAGGAATGGTGAGTTAAGAAAATCTCCTCGCGACTTTGATTTTACATAGTCGGGATGTCGCCAGAGGTAACTCAGGTTGGCAAAGGGTTAAGAAAAGTACAGTGTCACTGGGTCGTGAGATATAACCATGATTAATGACTGAGTTCTGCGACTTAGAGACTAGCCGTTGTCGCGTGGTCGCCTGATTTGAATTTGAAATTCTGGCAGTAGATTTAGCGCTGTGAACGCTCAACAGCCATGGTTTCTCTGTGCTCATGTTCCAGGTTGGATCAGAGGGGTTTCTAGTTACAGGGGTCATGCACAGAGCAGTCTACCGACATTTGAGAGGCAGTTATTGCAGAGAAGTCTTAAGCGGTGACAAGGAGAACACTTGGCCATGCACTGTTCACGGACAAGAGAGGCAGTTATTGCAGAGAAGTATAGGTGAATAGGTGTGCATGGCTATTCAGAGTGAACATAAATTCTGCTATCCACCATCTACCAAATCTGATTTTCAATTGCCAGATCGAGGAGGAACACAAAAATATCCATGAATATCTATTTGACTCGGTCATTCTACACCGTCTCTTCTCTCTCTTTCCTCTCTCCTGTGTTTTAGGGTTAGGGTTTCATGATCATCCGAAGCTTGTTGCATCCTAAGGGATCCCAAGATGGTCATAGCGATATATATAGCAGAAATTTGCATTTTTGAGGCAGTTCCATTTTATTCAGAAAAGCATGCTTCGTGACATTTTTCTGTCCTTAGTATATTTTGTGTCTAAGTCTGTAACTCATTGTTGGAAGGTAGTCTGATACTTATAGTATTTTTCTCCTGTGTCTATTTCTTTCATCCATCTACTTCTCTTCTGGTTCTATGAGAGCTTGCTGTTATCATAATTACCTTGTGCCTCATTTTGTGTAATTCATGTTTATCCTCTTTTGCAATCAATAACTGTGTAGATGTTTTACCCCTTATTGATCAAGCTGATTCTGGTTCATTGTGTGTTGTGTCTTTTGCTTGGATTACTATATTGTGAAGTTTTTCTCTTCCCTTGTAGTAATTTTAGTCTCTGACCCTCATATGTTTGCTAAAAAATCATGTGGTAGAAGTTGTGTTAGTTGAGTTACATGGATGTGTAGTGCAATTTCAAGGCAGAGGAAAAGTAGGCCCTATCTTGGTGTATCACCTTTCCCTTTTCAAGTAATTTGGTTTTTTGCATCTCCTTCTCCCTTTTCCTTGCAAGAGATAGTTTTAGGTGCATCCTGATAGTAGAGGAAGCCGGCCTTCTCCGGAGATTCAACCTCGTAGTTCAAGTCCCACAGCTTGGAGGTTGATTCCATGTTTCAGTAGGTTGCTGTTAGAGAGGCTTTCAGCAAGGGTGCAAACCTCAGTGACAATAGTAACCTCTTCCAATACAAATACATATGCTTCATGATGGAGAAGACTTCCTATATACATGATTAACCTACAATATTCCAACTCATAATGAAGAAAGCATTTCACATGTTACTTGAAGATGTTTTCAATACATTACAATATGAAACAAGAGGAGGATCTTACAACAAGAGGAGGATCAACAAGGATAAAAAATACAACAACATAAGGTGTTTCCACATAATCACACCAAAGAGTGAATTCCTTCAACAAGAGGAGGATCTTACTACAAGGATCAACAATACAACAACATAAGGTGTTTCCACATAATCACACCAAAGAGTGAATTCCTTCAAAGCTTCATCCACATGATTCTTGACATCAATACCTACAATGAAAGGGGGAGAACCATGGGATGCTCAACTCCCAACCAAAGTCTCTATGAGACCACCCCCGAGCTTGGATAACCAAGGCTAAATAGGTATGCTTCAACAAAAATGCTCACAACAATACACATATGCATGAACAACAATTAACTCTCTCCCAAGGCTACACAAATGAGTTTTACAAGCTCATTAAAAGAAGGTGAAGGTGGGATTTTTCAAGGAGGAGAATGCCATTGCATTCAAATTTTCTCAACATAAATATTTCATTGCCTCTTCAAGGCTACATTATCAAACCTCCATACACATACTTTGCTTATCAACATCCTCAAGATGTAAGAATACAAATGGCTTCATGGAGCCCATACACCATAAATTTCTCCCTCTTCTCCAAGAGAAGAGACTCTCACCACAATGGAGAGCCCAACTAACCCCTTCACCCAAGGCCACTTCTTCCCTTCCCAAAGGGTGAGTAATGCCTCACTCCCATGAACAAGAACTTCCTCATTCAATAAAAAATAAAACCATAAACATACATTTCAAAACCCAAATCCCATCCCATACAAAACAATGATACAAACAACATTTTAGAAATGCATGAGAGGGAAAGAACAAAATTCTATTCTAATGGATCAAATAAGAAAACTTCCATGGAAATGAGTAACCAACCTTTCAATTATGTTATGGCAAAATGAAACTTGAGAAGAGCCCAATTCCTTATCTTCCTCCTCCTTCCAAAACCCTAATTGTCTCTAAAATTAGAGAGTGGGTGAACACCCACTAAATTTTTCAAATCCTCTAAAAAGACCCCTAGAAGTGTACCTAAGACTTAGCAATTAATGAGACATGCCCTCTAGTCCTCTTGTCTTACCTCTTGTCTCTCCTCTTAAATGTGAGTTAGAAAGGAGTGTAGGTCAAGTCAATGCATGTGGCTCTCTTCTATTTTCGCCACTTTTGAAAGGTAGGAATTTTTGTGGGTCATAATGGTGATATAGGTTTACTCCATAGGTAAAAACTAGCCCTAACCCAAAGCACCCCCTTAGGGTTAACTAATTTTGGCCAAACATACATTCTAGGGTCACTTTTGACCCTTCCAAAGTACCTCTAAAGTTTAAATTTGAGTTTCAACTTGATGTGATCCCTACAAGACATCTATATGCAAGTGGAATTAATATTTCATCCTATTAGGTTTGGTGATTCTTTCCCAAGCCCTAATTTGATATGTCATCATCCACATGGACAACACAAGTGTCAAGTGACACCAAGACAAAATACACATCACATACACAATGACATGTCCAAACAACAACAACATAAGTAATAACTGATGACACACATTTGGATTACATTTACAACAAGGATCACATTACAACGAGATTTTAATCCCTTATTGGATTAAACCTTGGCTTACTCAATTCACATGTGTTTAGCCTGATTCTCTGAATAATTCCATGGTTCTCTTTCTTGCACACTAAACTCGAGCATCAGTAGTCCAAGATAATAAAATCACATAATATATATATATATATATTTTCAATTTATAATTAGCAACATCAATCAATAGCAAGATTACATTCGTAATTGAAATTTTCATACAAAAAGGTTTAAAACATAAAATTTTCATAATCGTCATGACATAACATCCATGAAATAATCAAGTCCAATCATGATTCAATCTTCTCATCAGTTCACTTATCTAAACATATATAATCAAAACAAGTATCTGATCTAGGTCTAATCCATATCAAAATGAAATCCACACAATATAATTATCATCATAACATAGTATCTCGAGTCTCTGTCAGGATAATCAAAAAGTGTATCAATGTATCAACACATAAATTACCAAAGTGAAATCAAGGAGTAAGACTGTGATGGGTTGGGGTGAGGCCTCACAGAATTGTTGTGGTGACCATTACGACCATTCATGAATGCCACCTTTTTAAATTATTATTCTCTTTTCTTGCACACGACATGAATGCCACCTACTCTTTTTTCAAAGAATTCACCACTATGATGGGGAGGATGTTCTTGTGATTTGGGACTACCTCGGGGTTTGTCACTATAAAAAAATGCCAATTGCCTTCGATGGACCCTGCCACCCTTTTAGTGATATGACCATCGATTAGACATGTAACATGTTTGCGGATCTCAAAAGGTGAAACCTCGCTTGGAGGTATATAAAACTCCACCGTGTTGCCACATGGAGTGGTGGCATAATTTCCATGGTTTTACCTTCTCACTTATTCTTGACGATCCCACAATCTGGTCTTTGGCACTCTTTTCAGTGAGTGCATTTTGTAAGATGAAGTGTTGAAAGGTAAAGAGGTGGGTGAGCATGTTGAAAATCACACCACTTAGGTGATTTCTACTATTCAATATTCGTAGGTCCATAACCTTTGCTCGTTCTTCTTCTGGTTTTAGTGGACATAGAAATAGTTATCTCAAACATGTAGCATCACATTGACCAAGGAACTATATAACTTTACAAATTTATCTAGACCTCCACATGCTACGGTGAGATCCAATATCCACGTCAAATGTCATATCACTTTCTAGCTTGTCCACATCAAAAACCATCACAACACATTTCTGAACCAAAACATGAACTGGTTATAACTGCAACACTTGGTAACATTTCTTTTAGATCATAAAGAACTATTTCTGGATCACTAGGAAACACCACAACCAAAACTAAAACCTGAATACAATGAAAATCATTGGTTCATATACATCTACAAATATTCATCCTTGATTTCTAGAGAAAAATCCTTCCAGAAAACATAACTAAACAACATGTCATATGCAACTGTATATTACTGTATAACTTTTTTATTTTGTTACTAAACCAAAGAATTTTGGACCTAAAAATGTAGCACTAAAGAATTTAAAACATCATTCTCATGATCTCAAGAATTCATACCTTTCTTACACTATTCTATAGAACTAAATACATACTTATCTTCCATTGTTCTATAGTACTAAATACATACTTGTCTTCCATTGTTCTATACTATATAGCTAAATAATCTATCATATGCAACTGTATATTATTGTATAACTTTGTTAGTATTTTACTTAACCAGATATTTTTTAACCTAAAAATATAGCACTAAATAAATAACAAACATCATTCTCATGATCTCAATAATATAGACCTTTCTTCCACTATTCTGTACAATTAAATACATACTTATCTTCCATTATTATGTAGTACTGAATACATAATTTTCTTCCATTTTTTTGTAGTACTGAATACATACCTATCTTCTACTATTCTATAGGTTCAGTAGCACTAACATATCCAACACAAAACCTTATTTCTTCTATTCGAGCATCCAACTTCCAAACATATTTGGACCACTATATATACCTAAACATGTCACCAACAAGTACTTTTTATGTCACCAAAAAATACTTCTGGATCACAGTATTTGACAACAATGAAAACAAATAACCAAACATATATTTCCAACAATCTCCAGGGAAAACTTTAGTGGCGAATATTTTCCATTTGACGAATCTCTCACGTCTGCGACCCGAGATTTGGAAAATATATTATGTAAATTAGGTTGTCCATGTCACCTGGAATTTATAAATATTGGGTCAAATGCCCAGGCCCATCACCTATTGGTTTATGTATTTTTATCCTTTTTTATCACACTATCGCCAATCAAATTAATTTTTGGATACTATAAATTGAAACATTTTGCCTACAATTTCCAAAGCTTGTCATAATTGACAACCATATTCACTAATATGTGGTCGATATTTAAGGTTAGGGTACAGGTTACGTGACATGTGTCTCTATTTCAGAGACTTTCAATGAAACTTTATGACTTTGAAAACTTTGTCCCAAAATAAATTTAACGTGTGTCTCTATTTTGGATACTTTTGGGGGAATCTTTGTGTCCTTTTAAACCTTGGCTTGAAATAGAATTCCTGCCATCCATCTAGGATCATCCAATGGTTATAAAACGTAGTGTTGGTTCCTGTTAAAAGATATAAAATTCGCCAAGATTTTATAGAATTTTCATATAATTGAAAAAAAATCGCTAGTACAAATAATATTTTTTCCATTCAAATTAAATTTTTTTGCCAATAATATCAAATTTCCCCCCCCAAAAAAAATAATGGAGGATTTGCTAGTATTTTACACCTTTTCCCATAAGGGGGTTTCTTAAATTTTTCCCTGACAATCTCCCCCTTTGTCATTGATGGAAAATAGCCACCAAACTATTTCACTAAGATATCAAATGCTATCAACTCCCACTTACTGAAATAACCAAAACATTCTTGAACACATTATCAAATAAAATTTTTCCTTATCTTTCTCCCCCTTTGTCATCAAAGAAAAAGGCCAAAAACATACTTACTAATGTCCCACTCTGATAACAACCACTAGCATCAATCTAGAGAATAAATTAAGTCTAAAATCTCCCCAAAGATAGATGTACCACTTTGATGCACTAATCTAGAATTAGGGGCAACAACCCCAAGATTCTCGTAGAGAGACTCAATAGAGTCTTAAAAATATTATGGATCATACTTCCAACCATCTTCAGTCCTCCTTACTGACTCAACGTAGTAGGATTTCTTTCAACTAACAAATCATCTTCATAAAATGAGACAAAAGAAGCAACATTCTCCTCATCATCAGTAGTATCTTTTACTATAGTTTTATTTTTTTCATCAACACCCTTTTGTTCTTCCTCTTCAATGTTAATTACCAGAGTAGAGAAACTCTTTGGACACATTCTTCTAATATTCTCTTCTTGTTTGTCAGAAATCCTTTGTAAAACAATTCTCATTCTCTTGCCCTTATCTTTTTCTTTCCCTTCACTAGTAGCAACAAATAGTTCTGCCATAGCTTCAATTCTTGTAGCACAAGTATCCTTTAGAATTTTGATCATTCATTCTTTCTTAGTAGTTTCATAATAAAAAAAGTTACCCAAACAATTTTAAACTCAACAAATTCTAAGTAACATAAAAACTTATCAACATAGAAGACAACATCATCCTTATACCAATTAATAACCTCAGGAGGAAACTGGTTAGTCAAGCACACAATATCCTTCAACTCATGAAAGAATCTTCTACATCTATAACCATTATTATTCAAGAAATCCAAATGTATCTTAATTTTTGAGTCAACGGACATATCATTTCTCCATTTCATATTTAAACATAATTTAGTATGCACAATCTCTGATAGAGGCAAAGAACAATTACATTGTTTACTAAACCATACAGTCACCTTTTCGGACAAAAAAACTTAAATCTTACCTCTGGAAAATCCTTCAAACTTTATTTCCATGTTGAGGGGATACCTAGCATCCAACCTTAAGGGGGGAAACATATTTGTATGAAAAATTTCCCTCAGACTTTTATTCTAAGTCATTTATCAAAAGAGGAACATCACCTTGACTGGATGTCAAACCACCTTCATAAGTATCTTCTATTTTCTTCATCAAATATGTCTTGTTCATTCCTTTTGAGTCTTCTAAAACCATTATGCGATCATCCTTTTGATCCATACTATTGTAAAACCTTGCAATATGTCTTGTCGTGTTAATTTTAAAGCAAACCAGACCATCCTTTTACATTCTTGCAGTTTTTTTATTTTGGGCATTGATGTTTATTATGCATTCAACCTTTTTGTGTCCATATATATTGCATCTATAGCAATATTCATTGAAGTTCTTAACCTTTCTATTCATATTCTCAACACATCATTTATCTCAAATTCTGTTTCAAACATGGGATTCTCTTGTCTTCTGATCTGGCTAGTCTTCATATTCTCTTGTAAGTCTCAATCAAGCATCAATAATACTCCACTATTTTGTACTAAGAAACTAGTTTGTTCCATAGTGATGAATTCACTCTCAGGGTCATATTCCTGGAGTGTCTTTACAATTTCCTCATTTTTCTCTTCTTGTCCTCCCCCTACTATCATATTTTGCCTTAAGTCCCTCTGTTTCATCTTTATTAGGAAAATTTTGAATTCTTCTAATTTTATAAATTCATCATACTTCATGAATTCATTGGCCATCATCATCCTTTCATCATTTTCAGTATTCAGGATCATCTCATTCTCTCCCTGGCCTTCATCTTGTGGCACAGTCTGCAATTGTGTTCTAATTTGTCAGAAATATTTTCCATGTTCTGTTACTACAGCCTTGGCCATGATTTTCCTAGCTTGAACCATTTTATTCTCTATTTTTTTTCTTCTTGCTAGGTGGTTCTCTAGCAGAAGTGGCCTCTTCTCCAGCCTCTTCATCCTCTTCCCCTTGTTCTAATTGATCTTTATCTTGTAAGGCCAATGTACCTGGGGATCCTTGAGATTGTACATCTTCAACACTGAATTTGGCACTTGTTCCATTAGGTTGTCTTAGGATTCCAACATTTTCTCAATCCTTTGGAAATATGGGGTAGGAGGAAAGAATCCAAAAAATGTGTTATTTGATTCCTTCCATTCAACTTTTACCCTCATCAGGTCTTTTCACTTTCTTCTCCTCTCCTGGACCTCAACTCTATCCATCTTATTTCTGACAACATCTTCCTCATCTAAGGCCTCATGATCTCTCACATTCTGCCAAGGAGGCATGCTTTTCAAATCTATTTTGATGAACTGTGCCTCTGGGTCACAGAACCTTGACACTGTGGTTGACATTCTATATTGCTTTAGGAATCCATTAACCTTCTCAAAAGTCTTTTTCCCTATAGAAAAGTCAAATCCCACCCATAACCTAGGGACAAAAGTTCCCTTCTTATTCCCTTCTAAGAATTCTTTATCTACCCAAGTGATTTGCCAGATAAATTCTAGGAAAGAAATTCTAAGTGGGACAAATTTGGGGAGAACATGGGGTGGCTGTGAGAAACCATAAACCCTAATGATAGTGAACTTATTAAAATAAAAGAAATCACCCCAATTGTGGCTAATAGACCAACCCTGAATGAAATTCTATTGTCATAACAATATCCTAACATCAAATGACAACCTTTCCCTTTTTACCCCTAACATGTCTAGAATTGGAGCAACAATCCAATTTTGAAGCAAACAAAAGAAGAATGTGCTGAGGCACTATCCCATAGCTGGGTCCATCTTTGAATTGGAATTTCAACCCCATATTCTGAATCAAACAATTCTAACTCTTTGTCCATGGATGCCTTGTTGTAATACAAAATCAGAAACATCAGGTGTGAATAGTGCTTGAAGGTAGGCACAGTAACATCTTGTTGTATCTCCACCAATGTAGTATGTATAGCCTCAACTACATACCCCATGTATTCATAGTCGATATTGACCTCTGGATGCTGAATGTCCATGACCATCATCAATAGGTCAATAGGAGCATTTGAATCTCTATCAAATCCCAAAACTTTGCTCAAACCATACATAGTGCATTTGATATAATTGTGGAAGAAAGACAAGTTAAAAGGTGGCTTTATGTTATCTGGAATTACCACCAGATTTCTATCTACCCTAGGCATAAATTTTGGCATCTCATGTTTTTTTTATCAACTTCTCCTGCTTCTCACAATCAACTTGTATCTTTCCCAGGTCAATTTTGGTACATATTGCACCGGCAATTCTGAAAACATCTGCTATTGTCCTAATGTTTATGGACACTAGGGATTCTTTCTTCTTCTTCCTAATCACTCTAGCTACTAGAGAGTATCTCTTGGATAGCTCTTTGATCAAATCGACATCAATGTAGACATCATGCACAATTATTTTTTCCATATTCATGTTCCATGGATTGCAAATAGGGACTGACTTAACCCTATTATTCTAGAAGTAGTGAAAAAAAGTATTACCAGAGTGGTTCATAGTGACTGGGTTTCTACACTGACACCATTTGTCTTTCCATTCCGCCCAATTGGCACTGTTTGCACTAGAAGTTCTAGGTAAGAGAGCAGCAAATTCATCTGTGTACTTCTTCCCTGCAACTGCTTTCTTCCCAGACCCATTCGAAGCTACACTTGTAGTGGCTTGACTCATCTTTCCTTCTCATAATTGATCTCAGAAAATAGCTTCTTCTATTTTCTCAGAAATTCACAAAGGCAAAAAATGAGATCTGTACAGAATCCAAGCACAATCAGTTATACTTATAGCCCATCACATCCACATCTTGTCCAATTGACTGGAACTCCTCACACTTGTGGAATCATGTCATTGGCGTCTGCAACTAATGTTGCCATTAATTCAAAATTGTGTATCCTTTCTGGAACAGAGTATGCATTTCTTTCTTTCTGGCATTCAAAACCCAAGAATGAGACACGTGGCACCTTGCCGCGTGTTGGTACTCAAAAATGCAACAAGGGTTTTTGAGTACCTTGTTAAGCTTTTGCATTTTGACCCCCTATAAATGCTTTGTGCCTATTTTCCCGAATGAAGTTTTGAGGTCTACCATGCATGTCAAGTGTCCATCACTCTTGTTTTGACATATGAAGACATCCCAGGTCATCAAATTAAAGTTTTGAGTTATTTCATGATGTCTTATTTTGAGCACTTGTCCAATTCTGCATTTGCCGACTAAGTGTTATTTTGTTGTAACAGTCATAGTTTTCATTTGAATAAATCATGTCCTTTGAGTTTCATGGGCTGCCACTTTGGGAATGTTTAATATGTATATCAGAGAGCTTATGTTTCAAATCTTAAGCCAGTTTGAGTCCATTTGACGAGTTTGCAGATCCCCCAAAGTTAGCTTTCCAGAATTATCTTGTTCTCTGTTTTGCCCATATTTCTAATTGCCCTAATTTGAGGTCCCACCATTTGTTCCCAGTTCAAGATCTTGAAGAATTGAATTTTTCCCTGCATTGTAAACTTAGAAGTGAACCTCCCTGGATATTTCTAGACTTTGATCAATCCATTTGATCACTTTGCCTAACCATTTCCAAATCAGATTTATGCATTTTACTATGTTAAAGCTCAAAAAGTTTTTAAGTGGTTGATTTTGAGATGCAGTAATAATTGATCAGTTGATTATATGAGAAAGTTAATTGAAGATTCATATTCCCTGTGTGAAGGTGAATCTATGTTCAAATTTCTAGACTGTGAGGGTCTTATTTGATGAGTTTTTGAAAACATAACCAAAGTAGTATATGCAGATTTCCAGTGCGAGACAAAATAAAGTTTACAGAACAGTCATTTTTAAAGAGTAGTAACTTGTTATCAAATTATTTCTTTAAGATGAGATTGGTTTCCCTTTACTATATATGTTAAAGTGTGCTACCTGGACCGGTGGTTAAGTATCAGAGCATGTTTTGGTATTTTTGCGAAGGTGAATCCGCAGTGGTTTTGACAAAGTGCTTTTGTAGATTTGTGAAAATGGTCAACTTGAGAGATTAAAATATCTTGCCTCAGGAAGCGTCATAAATATATGTTTTTATAGAGTGTTAGTAAACATGAAATACTTTGTTTCTTCTGGATTTGAGATCCCTGGGAGGTCTTTTAGTCAATTTTTAAAGTTGGTTCCATAGGAAAGTTTCCATTAATATGATCAGTTTGCAAAAATGTGAAAAGTCATTGTAAAGATCGCTAGTTCGATACTTTGTGATAAATTTAAACAATGGTTTGTACTTAGAATGTGGATGCAAGTCTGAGGCACATGAGGACCTGAAGGATGGATGAGAGAATTATGATTAACTGGCATAACACCATCATAGATATGCACAAAATGAAATTGCGGATAAGTTTTAAAATATTTCAAATGCAAGTGCAAGTAGTGGGTGTAATTTTTGAGAGTCTGCGCATTATAGAAAGTATGAAATGAAGGATGAAATAAATTTAGTTTTATATTTATATTTTCCAAGGTGTTTCTCCCTCGCATCTTTTGATCAAAATCAAACCACTAGAGTTACAAAGAAAGTTTGTGCTTTAAATTTGGGAGAACCACCGCATTAATGGAGAGTCAGAGGCTTTGAAAGTTTCCAAGTCATTGTGTTTGATGGGCTCATCAGAACACATGATGGATTGCCTAAGAATCTAAAGGGTCATAAGAAGATCCCTCACAACTTTACCCAAGTTATAGATAGGCTCTCCATGTGTGCACATGCGATGCATTGGGAAGCGATAGGCTCTCCATGTGTGCACATGCGATGCATTGGGAAGCATGCTTAGATGACCAAAATGAAATTTTGGCAATGACATGGCAGACAAGTGATGATGATGAAAGGTGGCTTTGTGGACACATGGAGAGAATTCATTAGGTCTCGAGATGTAACCACGGTCGGAGAACACTATGCGAGATTCAGCGACTGGCGGTCAGTTAACTGCGCGCAGGGTCGCGAGATGTTAGTGGTCAAAGACCAAACCATGTGAGACTTCATGAAAAACCATCAAATTAACCATGCACCAAGTCGCGCAATGTTACCAATTAATTTCCATAGATTTTGAGACTCAGAGACAGTGCACTCGCGTAAGAAAACCGCGGTTAGGCGAAGGCACTACAACATTTGGGCTCAAATTTCAATGCCGATTTGCGATGACACTACCATTTATGTGTGATTTTTTTTTCTTTTCCAAGTGCCCCCGATGTTTTCGTAATAGTGACGGTACCATCATAATCTTAAAAACCGCATGATTCTAAACAAAAAAAAAAAGAAAAAGAAAGGCTCATTTCTATTTTTTGTGATCGCATACGGTCGTGCGTGAAGAGGGCCCTAACTATGGAAGATTGGAATCTTGGTATATGGTAGCCATGACTTGAGGTAGGCATTCGAGCTTTGTCTTCTCATTAACTCAATTTCATTTTGATGACATTTTTTGATTTAATGACACAATATGAATGTTAATACTGACATTGTTAACATCTTTGCATTTGGAATGCTTGATGACACACGAGGTTTGGGAGCTAGGGCATCGTTACTATTACCTTCAAGGCATTGTGTGAAGTGTTTAATCTCTCTTTATTTGTTTTTCTATTGATATTCACTATGTGGTACTCCCCATTTATGATCATTTCATGAGGAAATGTCTTGATGGCTCGCGGGCTGAAAGCTAGGGCATCATGCATTGTTTATGAGCTCATTGTTTAATACTGGCATTATTTAAATCTTTGCATTTGGAATGCTTGATGAACCATGAGGTTTGAGAGATAAGGCATCATTTCTATTACCTTCAAGGCATTGTGTGAAGTGTTTGATCTCTCTTTATTTTTTTGTTGTTGATATTCACTATGTGGTACTCCCCCTTTATGATCATTTCAGGAGGAGATGTCTTGATGGCTCGCAAGCTGTAAGCTAGGGCATCATGCATTTTTTATGAGCTCACTGTTTATAGTGGAATTGTTTACATATTTTCATTAGGAATTCTTGATGACCTACGAGCTTAGAGAGATAGGGCATCATTGCTATTACCTTCAAGACATTGTGTGAAGTGTTTGATCTCTATTTATTTGTTTTGTTGTTAATATTCACTATGTGGTACTCCTTATTTATGATCATTTAAAGAGGAAATGTCTTGATGTCTCACGTGATGCAAGCTAGGGCATCATGTATTGTTAACGAGATCACTATTTAATACTGGCATTGTTTACATCTTTGCATTTGGAATTCTTGACGACCCGCGAGGTTTGAGAGCTAGGGCATCATTGCTATTACCGTCAAGGCATTGTGTGAAGTGTTTGATCTCTCTTTATTTATTTTTTTGTTGATATTCACTATGTGGTACTCCTTTTTTATGATTATTTCATGAGGAAATGTCTTGATGGCTTGTGGGCTACAAGCTAAGGCATCATGCATTGTTTATGAGCTCATTGTTTAATACTGGCATTGTTTACATCTTTGCATTTGGAATGCTTGATGACCCGCAAGATTTGAGAGCTAGGGAATCATTTCTATTACCTTCAAGGCATTGTGTGAAGTGTTTGATCTCTCTTTATTTGTTTTATTGTTGATATTCACTATGTGGTGCTCCCCATTTATGATCATTTCATGAGGAAAAACATGGTATCTTCTTTCCTTTCTGCAACATTCTTCTGAGTGCACATGTCCTGTAGCATGGTTTTTCTTTCAGAAGTGTATGGCTTGACTATGCACATGCATAATTGTAGATGAGGATTAGTAATAGGATGTCCTTCATTACTTAGATCTTTTTGATGTAATCCCCATCTCTCTTTTCTTTGCAAGTTTTGGATCATGATGGGAGCACACTGGACTCATACTCGAGTAAAAAATTCATCACTTAAGGCAATGTCTGGTACCCTTATTATTTATGTTCATCCTCTTATGTATGCCTGTACTCTTGCATATTCTTCTAAAAGTTGGCTATGTTCACAACAGCCCAGATGATTTTATCTTTCAGTTCCTTTCCTTGTATAGTATATACAAGTTATTTGGCATATATATACATGTAATCTTTAGATGCAAAAATTTCTTTTCCTTTACATGTATCTTTTCATGAAATGAACACAAATTAAACAAGATCATCTAATAATGCAAACTAGGGTACTGTAGTCACTCATCTAGTAATTAGGTTACCAATGTACAATGAGGTAACTATTATATATATCAAACCATGAAGATGATGATTAGGAGAAAGTGGATCTAGAGGAATATGTGAAAAATCTAAATGCTACTAAAAACAAGTTGAAGAGTTATTACTACTTCAATTAGAAGGGATGAAAAAAAGAGTATGATATAACTTAAAAGTAAAATTAAGTACCAACTAAAGGAGCCAAAATATAGTGCCATGAAGGAGACATCACAGTGACCAAAAAAAACATAAAAAATTAAATGATCAATGTGTCATCATTTTCACTATGTCATAGTAGCACAATAGAGAGACCCATGTAAAATGATACAGTAAATTTATAAGTCATCAATACTAATCAATGTATAAAGTGATGGAATAATATATACACAAAATCAAAATATGACTAGTACCATTTGTACATTGTATAGGATCAAAGAAAGAGGGTTTCTCATATAAAATGAGAGATATTGAATTTTCTAATATGCACAACAAGATTTATTCTAGAGAATACAATGAACACCACCTTTAAGTGAATATAGAAGAATTTCAAGCCAAAATTTTCAACTAAAATGAGAATCCCTCATGTTTAGAATGAAATACCCAAATTTCTAAAAGAGCTTAAGTCTGAAGTCAAAAATACATTTGTAAAGCTTTCAATTAAGTTCTATTTTCTTAGATTAAAGATACATATCCATATATGAAAGGAAAATATACTCTCTATCTGTACATGTAATTAACTTAAAATGTATTTGCACCTGAATCTAGGATCCCAATTATTGTATCTTCCCCATATTTTGCCTCTTTCCACAGGGTGTTTGAAGATGAAGACTCATCTTGTTGTGCCCCATCATCTATACCCAAAAAACTCCATGACCTTGTGGTGTGCATCCTTCTTCCTTTGCTTGGAAATACAGATATCACCCCTTCCATTTCTACATCTAGTAAATAGAAGTACATTATATTTGTGGGAATGTAATTATTGTCAACAAATAGAATCAGATTTATGAATTTTCTACAGTTATTTTCTGAATTAGATCTGATAGATTTTTGTCGATCATTATTTTTGATCCCAAACTAGTCCAAAAGAAAGCATATTAATAACAAATTGAATTTTAGTTAAGACTGGGGGTGGGACAAGATGACATTAAACTTCACCATAACCCAAAATGACCACACATTTAATGCCAAAATGCCTTGATTGATCTTTGTTCCCTTGTTTTGGTGAGATTTACGTGAACATTACAAGTCAGTACATTAGAGAAACTAATTTTTGGAACTTTGGACAAGTATTTAAAGTACTATCTTTTGTCAAGCATAGCTGCCTCCTCATCAACATGCTCAACACACAAAAAAACACATAATATTACATATACCATCAGCAAGATCTTTGTCCTTCACGTTCTTAGAATGGTAGGTTTAGATGAATTGTCAAGAAAACATAAATTTCCATAACCATTTTATAAAATTGACCCACATGGATTTTCATATACTTTTAACAACCTCCTGTCTCTCATATTCTTAGACTGGTAGGTTAAATGAATTGTCAAGAAAACATAAAATTTTCATAGCCATTTTATGAAATCAACCCCCATAAACTGCTGTGGTAATAGCACGTGAAGCATATCTTTTTATTGTACTTTTTGCAGAGTTACATGATATGGCAGAAGCTTCTACAGGAGAAAGTTGAGCTACAAAGCCATTGAAAGAATGCTTGTAACTGTATAGCAATGATTCCCTTGCTTTATCAACACTAGCAAAACCAAGAAATAAAGAATTGTCATTTCCTATCAGCAAATTTATTGTATTTATCTTTCTGGATTCGCTTGTGTCTATTATTTAGACGAATTTTTTATCATATTCAATGATCCTTTCTCAAAATGTTAGAGAGCTCAAGAATGGAAAGAAACAAGCATAACTCATGATACTCAAAGATCCATCCTAAAAATGTTAGAGAGCTCAAGAATAAAATGAAACTAGCATAACTCATGTAGTACAGTAACAATGGATCAACCTTTCTTTGACAGAGAGAAGCATAGAATGATGCATTTCAGACACATCCTCTGGCTGCAACCCTCCATGACCACCGAAATATACAATATATACCTGTAACAAAACATGTACAATACACCCCCATTAAACCATTTATCACAAACCACAAGCCCTTTCAATACTCAATGTATATATACTATCATACATGCATGAATACCCACCTCCTTGGCAGATACACAACCAAAGAAACAACATGCCAGGAGCTCCAATACTAAGAGAATTACTACCATGACTCCACTAATCCAGCCTGAACCCATCTTTTTGAAAAAGGAAAGCTACAAAATCACAATAGTGTAGCAATACTAATAGGTAGAGAAAAGGTTCATCAAATGCTAAAAGGATTGTCTGCAACACAAAGGGCCTGTGAAGGGGAATCCTTATCCTCCACTGTCATTTTTATTAGCGTGCATGTGATACTGTAAAAGTAAACAAACAAAAAAGAAGGGCTCTGCAGTTGTACAATAGATGTGGTAAAAACTACAACATATATTGAAAGAGTAACACACAAATAGACAAAAAAAATCATGTCAAAACTCTATATCACCCATATTGACATAGTTACCCATACACAGACAGAATAGGCTTTTGATCAGAGTCCTTAAAAATCCAAAACAAAATATTATCAACATATTTTTTTACTAAATCATAATAAACAAACAATTCACACTCACTTTTACTTCTACCACAGTTGTTGGAGAATATTCCTGCACAAAAGTTCACATAACCCAAATCCTTCACTTATTTATATTCTTGAATCTGCATTCTTCCACTCATGCTTTCTTTTATATGGTCCTTTCAACATTAAAATAATTATAATCAAGAGATTTTAATCATCCTTTGAGCATTAAAATAATTACAATCAAGAAAGAGTTTATAAATAGAATAGAAGAATATAAAATAATAGCTCTTGGTTATTACTTAAAGACCCCCAAAATAATAATTTCTTCTTTTATTGATCATATAAATGTTAGAATAATTCAGAGGTAATTGAGAGCGGGGGTGAATCAGTTATCAGCAACTTTAAATATTTTGTACTTATTAATCCAGATTGATATAAATTAAATGCACATTCAGATAACACATTACTCAACACATCAATTTTGTTACGGGGAAACCAAATGGTAAAAACCCCGGTGGGAATCAGTACCCACAAAGAACTATACTGTTTGTAGTAATCCCTGTTAAAAGATATTTCAACTCTGTTAGGAGTTGTACAATACAATGCAGTAGTATAGTGACCTGGTTAAGGGTCTGACCCTGTTAGGAGTCTTTTATAATAACCCTGTTAGGGGTGAATGACTCACTGTCCAAGTGGTGAAGGCTACAACCTTCTGGTTATTTGAGACACACTCTATCAACAAGGTGAATTGTTGTTTGTGACACTACTTGTCTGATCAGTTCCTTTTGTGCGCCAATGCTTTAACCTCTTGTAAAGCACTACAACAATCTTATCTGTATTCTGAAAGCTTCAACTTCAATAGCTATATTATCAACATATGATAAATATAGCTCTGTTGCTTTAACACTCTGCTCTACTTTTCTAATCTCTGGCTTTCGCAACTCTTCTTATCACAAATGACCTTCTATAAATACATACTCCAAGTATGAGATCATGGGACCTGTTAGACAACTCTTCATAACATCTTTGTCGGCTCTACTAAGCGTGCAAGCATAATTACAACTGTGCAAGTACAAACTGAATAGACGCGTCGCTTCACTAAGTCGGCTTCACCAAATTGACCATAATATTGCAATCTTCTTGAAACACATTTGGCGCGTTTTGATTAATATCAAAAACTCATAACTCATCATGAATATACACACGCATATCCTGAAGATAGGCGCAACTCGATCAACACGTTACATACGTCGGCCTTAAACCGTTATTCCTCCAGAACTGTAACCGTCACTAACAGAATTACATATCTTTACTGAAACTTTATATCTGGGTCTGTGTGTATGAACATAGCATAGTAAACATGTCAAAAACATTTATCTATCCATGCTATTCTTCATGTCGATAAGTACATACAGAAGTACTGTTGTGTATTATATGTTGTCATCAATGACAAACATACAATCAATCAACTGTTCAGAATCAAATCTCCAACAATAAATTCTAATGACCTACTCAACCAACCATATAAAGCTCATAAAGCATGGTAAAAAGGGCCCTAACTATGGTAAAATGGGAAAGTTGCCACTTTGCACTACCCTAACTCATTTTTATTTTGATGGCATTTGTTGATTTAATGGCACAATATGAATGTTAATACAGGCATTGTTTACATATTTGCATTTGGAATGCTTGATGACCCGCGAGCTTTGAGAGCTAGAGCATCGTTGCTATTACCTTCAAGGCATTGTGTGAAGTGTTTGATCTCTCTTTATTTGTTTTTTTGTTGATATTCACTATGTGGTACTCCCCGTTTATGATCCTTTCATGAGGAAATGTCTTGATGGTTCGTGGGCTACAAGTTAGGGCATCATACATTGTTTATGGGTCGTGTTTATGCACCACAAAATTTGCACCTTAGTAAACACATGTTAACACAATATGTTGTTAAAAAAATATGTTAACACCATGTATGTTAGCCTATTATTTTAACATGTGTTAGTAATTTGCAAACAAGCACAATAGGCTAACATAAATGTCGTTAACATATTTTGTTAACAATAAATTTTGTTAACTAAGGTACAAATATTGTTAACATACATGTTATTAACATATTTTGTTAACAACATATTTACATGTTGTTCAGATTCATTATATCATCAAATAAAAAGCATTTTCGTTTTGTACTGTGATTGACAATAGTCATTTTGCAACTTGATTTGAGATGTTTTCTACATTAGTGTGTTGCTTTTTATTGCTATTATAATTAGTATGAATGAACAAAATAGTCAACTAAACAAAATGATATGTTGGAATGACCGTTCAATATTTATCGATATAGAATTGATGGCTTCGGTCAATATGCCTATGTGTCAATGTGGTATTGGTCCTTGTGTGTTGAAGACGTCACACACAATAGTTAATCCTGGGCGTCAATTTTGGGGTTGCCCAAATAGGAAAAAGGTCTAGATATGGAATTATATTTTATGTTTAAAAGTAATGTGACAAGTAATCATTTTAGGAAGAATTGATGTAGATTTATACTTTCGGTGGGTCGATGAAACCACATTTACATCTACCCTATCTACATCTATACATGATGTAGGAAATGAGTGCAACTTGTGCAAGGCTTGAGAGGTAGCTAGTGCCGCCAAGATTGCTTCAATGACGAAAGTAGAAATCATGTTTCTGCGATGCCTTCTTTGTGTAGTTTGTGCACTACTTTGTTGGGACCATATGCATGAATGTGATTAACAGAGGGCTATTGTAGATACTAAAACTTTCTTAGAATTTCATGTACATACATTGGACATATTTTGATAAACTCATGAGATTTGACGTTAAATCATTGCATTAGATATTGAAGTTTTCCAACATATTAAAGCCATTTTAATGTAAGATCCATTGTACTTTTAAGGTTTTTTATGTAAGAGGAAGGATAATAAAGTATAATGTGATGGAAGAAGAAGATACCGAGGAAGAGAAAGAAGTGGAAGATGATGTAGATGATAATCACGCTCGAGAGTTAGTCAAAGAAGAATATGACGATGATGCTGCTACTGATCATGACGATATGATGCAGAGCATCATGATACTCAACCAAAATTTTAGGATGTATCTGATCCAATCAATTATTTCAAAACATTAATCAACCACTTCATCATATTAGAGGCATATTCAATCACCAAACAACATAAATATCATCTTCATCAAATCATTAGTCCCTCACGACAATCTTTAAAGATTGATTTATTTGACGGTCCATCAAATCACAATATTAATTTTTCTAGAAAGAATGAATTTTTTAGAAAACATCAAGAAATACCATTTCCAAAAATTACAAAGTCTTATGATTCCATTTGATCCCTCAACCAATAACAATTTCAGACTGTCGCTTCTGGAAGCATTCTCAGAAAATTCACAAGCCCTGCTTGCTAGGGCATCAAATATATTTTTCAAAACAAAACCAAATGATCTCAAATAGATTTCATATTAACCCTTTATGATTCTAGTTTCATAATATTCAAGCCATTAAATTTTCCCATGGTTCAATCATGAGATAATCACAAACCCTTGCCTGTAACTCCATTTAAGACAGTTTAAAAATAGTTTTTACAAAAATATTCATAACTTTCACCAATCTTTATAAAAATGACTCAAACCAAAAGGAAATGAAAGTTTATTCACATATCTTTAAAATGAATCCAAATAGAGATATTAAATCCTCCATATGAATCCATACCAAATTCTGCATTATGACTATTCTCAGGAAGTTTGAAATCTGCAAACAACAACTTTCACCAAAACGTCCATAACTTCTTCATTTCTCAATGAAATCACTCCAAACCAAAACAAGAAGGAAGGTTATTCACTCTAATTTCTATCCATAAATTATATACAATGTTTCCAGGACTTATAGGTCCGTACAAGGCCTGAAAACAATATAAAAATAGTGAAACCAATCAAAATAACTAAGTTTGAATACACCCAAATTGTTTCAAACTTTATCCTTCTTCTCCTTCCTTCCATTAAAAATGATTTGGTTCAACCATACAATGGTATTTAAAGACTCTTTTACATTTCAAACCTCCCTAACTACCCCATAACTGATGGAAAACCAAATTTACATCTTTTTGTTATATTTTGAACATTTTTTTGCTTGACAACATTTGTTGTCAAGTTGACAACTTTTACAACTTTTACAAAATGACCTTGCAACTTTGTAGAAACCTTACAAACATGTCACAATAGACTATTAATGAAATTTTACACCATTTCCACCC
>MU228530.1:4310138-4321182 GCA_018584345.1 Thuja plicata | reverse complement strand
AATGTATCAATCTAGGCTCAAAGTGTAAATTATAAATAATCTTGGTATAGAAATGTAGAATCAATAAGTGACTCTATAAGTGAGATCAATATAGGATCAATATTCAAGCTCTAAAAAATATGATTTAACAATGTAGGGTCAAAGGCTAAAACCAAACAATAATGAGAAGATGTAGGCTTCATATTAAAAGTGGATACATAGAATATTTAGGTAAATCAAGGTAAATATGAAGTATAATAAGGAAATGTAAGAAAATAAAGAGGTAATTTTGTGATAGCATGTGTAAAATCCAAAAGCATCCATATAAAGTTTAAAAGGTGAAAATGTGTCAACCTAGGTGGTGGATGAAGGCAATAGAAAAATGTCTATAAATTAAATATATAAAAAAATATGAGAATAAGAAAAAAATGAAAGAATTTTTTAGCCACAATCCATCCCCCTAAGACACGTCAAGTGGGGAAGACCAAGTGTGTGAAATGATATAGAAGGTGAAATGGGTATTAAAGCACAATAAACCATTAGTAAGTAAAAAAGTCCAAAATGAAAAACTAAATTGGGGAAGAGCACCAATAGTCAAGTGCATTCCAATAGCCATGCACCTAACCCCCCCAATTACTAATTTTAAAGGAGCTAAAAAAATGATAACTAAAAGCTCATTAATAAGTTTCACATGTACCAATAGGTAATTATTTTCTAGCTTTTTTAGTTCATAATTGGCCCATATGTGCACCACTACTGAGACATTTGTCCATAAGTAGTGGTAATTTTGAGTGCACAATTATTAGATCTTTAAGTTGGTATCGAGTGACACTTTCAAACAACCACTTTTTGATCCTTTAAAACTTCAAAAATTCTAGAGGGAGCTTTATTAATACCTACAAGCCAAAAACTATTTTTTAAGTAGCCAATTTGCATACCAAAAAAATTGTTGAAACTTGATGTATAGTTTAGATTATAGGGGTGCGTGAAGTTAGTAATAATGACAATGGAAAACCTCCCCTAAGAATAATCTAAAAGATAGATAAGATAAGATAATATAAATTTATTAATGTCCAATGGAAGACCAACAAGGGTCTATGGGACAGGAAACAAACAACCAAAAAGCAAGAAACCAACGTACCACGAAATAGTGGTCGGGGGAACAGCTAAAAGAACAAGGAACCAAACACAAAGAAGCAAAGAAAAAAGAACCACCAGGGCAAGGACTAGGGGTCCTTCCTGAGCAGAAATAAATCCAACACAGAAGGATAGTGACCCGGAAGAATAAGGGTATAGATCCATCGCCGTGATCTGCTGGTGGTATGTCACTGATGATTAGAAGCACTGCGATGTCTCACGGATCTAGAGTGACCGATGGTGGAGGCACATGAGGACCGCTTCACACCCTGAGCCGGGGGTGAGGGCGAGAAGAAATCCATAATGAGTTGCTCGGTGACCAGCTTCTAGGGAAATAGAAGCTGCAGGGTATGGTCACGGAGCCAAGCCGTCTCCCATAAATAGAGTGCTAGACATCTTTGGTTAGAGTAGCAAAAGAAGGAAGTCAAGGAGTTGCAATCTCTGAATAAGCAATAGAATCTCCCTCTGATCTCATAGTATATAGGGCAGCGAAAAATGAAATATGCCTCGGTCTCAATCTAAGACAATGTGCATAAATTGCAAATATGACCCTCTATGTCAATGTGATGATCTGTCTATTCTTACAGCTGGTGAGAGACGACTTTGAAAGATCCCAGCGTGATCCTGAGAGTATGGCACCAACGCTGTGATAAATATCTGGGTCGAACGATGATCCCATCCTGGATGTGTAAGAAGTACTTAGCATAAAAAGCCATCATCGGACGTAAACTCCCACTAGGGTTGGTCCATGTCGAGATGATGTACTACTTGTAGATGTCAAGTCTGACATGCTCATTCAACTCCTCTCTAGAGGGGAGAAGATGAGCCGGAGCGTCCAAAGAAAATTGAAAGGGGGGTAGGTGATCAATATCAATCCTAATGGAACCCAAAAGGGAAGTGGCCTGAGCATACTAGCAACGAGGTCTAGAGGAGGTGTCAGATCTAGCCAGCTCAACAGAAGAGTAATAGGCAAGGTAAGAGTATCTACTCCGGCCATCCGAAGAGTCTGTGAAGCAATGTAGGTGGTGAAGAAACCAAACTAGGTCAAAGATGGCTCCCAACCTAAAGGGATGAGCCCTGAACTCAGCTAGGGTGATGCTGTGGGAGGTGGTACGATGACATCTGATGATACAGTGAAAAGGAAATTTAAGTGATAGGTATAAATGGATACACACTTTAGTGATGCTAATAACTCATTAAGATAACTTTTTCGTGCCCCTTCAATACAATTTATGTTGTCTCATCTTATTGATCATCTTCATGTGGCCAACAAATTCATCCATTTTGTCAACTCGTGTTCCTAATATTGTTCTTGCTCTTTGATTTCCTTATAATCAATTTATACTTCTTAACGTGTGCTTGTGGTGGAATATTCAAAATTTGACGCTCTAAATTTTGTTTCTTTTCTTTCAACTTGCTCTTTTGCACACAAAACTTGAGAATTTCATTGAATCTTTGTTTTTTAATTTGGTACATGATATATAATTGTAGGCCCTAATTCTTTTATTCGTTGTGTCATCTTTTTTTTTTAAGACTTTAACATAGCTTGTGCAAAAATGGGAGCTTTAGAATAAGGTATGGACATCTATAAAAAATAAAGGGTGTTATTTTTAGTTCACTACTAAAGGACACTTTTTTGATAGATAGATTGTTCTTATTTAAGGATTCAATAATTTTATCTAATATTCCTATGAAACATTTTATAACTTTAAAAAAATCATAATTTTATTCCTACAATACATTTTTCATTTTTTAAATTATTTTGACCTTTTTTCTTCTAATACCCCGCACTATTTTAACAATCTCAAACAAAACATCTACAGCTTGGGCAAGGTATTGTAGTGACAAATTATCTCAAGTTCGTATGATTCATTGGATTTGTTAAATGCAAGATTTTGGTAGATAGCAGTACATATTATTCTTGTTAATGTGAAGAGGCTCTTGAATCTATAGTTCAACTTACAAAGTTGTCATACTGTTAATCTACTATATTATGATATTTAAAACTTTTATGTTTCAAAATAGATTCTTTTTAATTGAAAAAGAACATATCACAAATAACCTTTTTTAATTAAAATTTAATAATATAATCCAAAATAAAATTTCATTTATTTTATAATATATTAATAAAATTAAACTATTAAACTAATAATTTGATAAATTTTTATTTATTTTAAATAATTGAATATATAATATACAATTATATAATAAAATTAAAATTAAATCACTACATAAATTCAATCTCTACTTTTTCAACTTAAACTAAAAATTGAATATCTCAACACAATTACATCAATACATATACAAAACCAAAGTTATTCTTTTCTATGCTAACCATCAATACAGATACATCAATAACTTGTGGCAAACACAGTGCATACACTAAGACAAACCTCAAAATTAAATTAGGTTGGTAGACAATGTGCATATGAATCTCTTTGTAAATATGTAATAACATATCCACATTTATTTTAGCACCTTCCATAACAGCTCTCAACCGAAAGAAATACAAGATTTAGTTTAATGGGCACTTTGAAATGTTCCTTCCATTGTGTGTCTCTATAAAATAGGCATTCATCCTTACAACCATAATAAGCAATTGCATTGAAAATTTCTGAAGCCTTTTCAATGAATCCATTTAGCATACATCTTGCAATTATGGGATTCGTGAGAAAACATTTCCTTAAGGCATTTTGCCAAATAGTTTACGAGCATGGTCTACGCTTCCACATTTTGGATATAAAAAATTTCCCTTTAGTTTGCAGCAATATCCTAACCATATCCCAATGCGAGATCACCTCTTTATTTTAGTCTTATCAAAATTCTGTAGCGCGGCAGGCCCGATTTGAATTTGATTTTTCTTTTGAGCGGGAATTGACTGATTGACTACTAACTCTTGCGATCTACGTGACTGCTTGTTACAGTTTACATGATCGCTTGGCAAACGGAAACAACAGTTGACAGAAGAAATGGACGGAGTGGGTCCCATACCAGCCACCTAAGCGCTATTAGCACTTAGTGTGTGATGGTTAAGCTCGACCAATTTCCCCCTTTCTTTGATACTTATGACAAAAATGTACAACTTATAATATGCCAAAAATTGTGACAAAAATGTGCAACTTACAATGTGTCAAGTATATTGGAATGGATTGTCTTGATATCTTCTTGCATTTTCTCCCATTTTTCTTTCAGTTGTTCTAGTGCCATGTGTTGTAGCTCTAGCCTCGCGTGCATATCATAAATGTTGTCTAGGACAGACATTTCAGGGGTGGAAATTAGTGTATTTTCCTCTGTCACATGTTGTTGCAGGAGTGTAAGTGTTAGTAAGAGCTGAGCTTGGAGCTCATTTACCTCATCTATGTACTTCATCTCTACAATCTACATGTCCTGCCTCAGTTTCCTAGCCTGTTTGATTTGCTCATTATGCAATTTAATTGCTTCTTCATTATTGGTGAGAATTTGTGCACTGGACTTAAGATCAACATCAAATTGTGCTATCTAGTCGGTATACTCCTAAGTGAGTTGATCTAGAGTGCACAATTTTTGTATTAAGGTAATAGCTTCTGAGATGATTGGATCAATTGTACTTACCAATTCAGATAGCTTTACCTTTTTCAGTGCTACTTCCTTGCTTATCTTCTCGGCTAGCTTGAACTCATACTTTTATTCAAGTCTCTCTTCCATAACCTTCTCAGCATCAATATTCTAAGATGTTATTACATTTGTGAGTATTACCAATTGATCAATCATTGGAGCTTTTTGATCAATATCTACATCAGGTACAATCTCTTGAAGTATTCCTCTTTCTACTTCCTTTTGCTACTCTCTTTAGTTTGTCTTGAATGGCTTTTCTCTCATAGAGTTTGGCATACTTTGTTAATGCAGTTGGATCCAATGTCGTTGGATCACAAACTGGGATCTCAATGACTTCATCTAGAGTTACTAGATTCTTATGTTTTCCTTTCTTCTTCTTTGAGATTTGTGGGGATGCAGAGGTATGAACTACCATAGCTAGTTCATTTGTTCTCTCTGAAGTTCTAGGTGAAGGCTTTGTTGAAGATGCTTCTTGTGTTTTCTGCTCGGGTGGCACCTGTCAGTTTTGTGAAGATGTCTCTCCTTCAACCTTGGGTGTCTCTACAGATTTTTCTTTTGATTTCTTCTCCTTCTCATCTTGCTTTTCTTCTTCACCTTTCTCTGTCTGTGTGTCCCCTTCTTCCTTATTTTGATCAGTAGATGTATCTTTCTGATCATCAGTTGCAGCCTTCTCTGCAGTTGTATCTTTTGTATTATCTGTAGTATATTTTGCTTCAGCATCACCCTTGTCCTTGGGTGTGCTTGTGTCTTTTGTATTGTCCAGAGCAATGTGCTGAGGACTTGCATTGTCTTTTTCCTTCTCTCTATGAGGTGTGTCGGTGAGAATTAATTGTTCCTCACGACTTGTTGACTCTATTGGCAGATCTAGGAGTTGTCTCCATTTTGTTTCAGTCATTGTGTCCAGCTCTGTGAATTTTCTTTCTAGTACTTTGTAAGCCCTTATCTCAGTTACAAATTTTCCTGAATGCTTCTTCATGATCTCCTTGATTTCTTCAATTTTGGATTCGGGAGGCATTAGTATTACTACTATCCTTTCCCTTGCTTCTCTTTTGGTCTGCAGAGCATATGACCATTTTTGGTATACCTTATTACCCAGCTCCTTAGGTAGTTTATTGACAAATTCAGTTGGTGCATATTTGTACTTGATCATTGACTTTATAACTGCTTCTTGTATCTTATTCTGGTCCTTTGGGTTTAGTGTATCCCATTGTCTGATTTTCTTATCAGACATTCTTGTATCTTATTCTGGTCCTCTGGGTTTAGTGTATCCCATTTTTTGATGTTCTTTGATTACCACAACATTGATAGTACTATCATGTCCGGATAGGGCATTAATAGTATTGTCATAGCTATGGGCAAAGTTTACATTTTTGTTGCCTCTCAAATTGTTGCTATTGTTCCCCCCATTGTTTGAGTTGGAAGATTCACCTTTTTGGTGTTTGTAAAAAGGAATCTTAAAGGCCGTGTGATCTTCGTTGTTTTTAGGGCCTTCTACCTTTATCACACCATTGTCAATTAACTCTTTCACTACGTGTCTCAAACACATGCAATAATTTGTCTTATGTCCTTGATTTCTATGGTATTCACAATGACTAGACTCACTCCACCATGTAGGTTTGATTTATGGTTCATATGGTTGAGCTCTAGGTAAGTCAATAAGCTTATGAGGGTTATTAATGCCTTCTCAAGGGGTTCAACCAAAGGTGTGAATGTTATTTTAGGAGTTGGTGTAAAAAAAGGCTTAGGGTTGTTAGCCCCTTGATTGTTCCCAAAGTTATTATTGTTATTTTTGTTGTTGAAAGGTACTATGGGTTCTTGGGTCACATTATTAGCTTGAGAAAATCCTTTGGTAAGATTGAAAGGGGTGGCTTTCAAATTGTTAGCCTATACAACTCCATCATTCACCACTCCTTTATTGTTATTCCTCATCCAAAACCGGTTATTGTTAGGAGGATTTCTATTTTGGTTGTTATTGGAGGTATTGTTTTTATTGTTCTTATAAAGCTTTAGTTCTCCACTTTTGACCAATACCTCTTCTGTGGTAACCCCATTCTCAATTAGGTCTGGGAAAGACCTAGGACATTATAGTCTTAACCGGTAATTCATCTCATTAGTCAAGATATTAATAAAGATATCCATCTTCTCTTTTTCAGGTACACTTTGAGGGTATCTAGAAAATACCGCTCTCCATCGTTGTAAGAAAAGTAGGAATCCTTCTCCCTCTCGTTGCTTGGTGTTACATAAATTTATCATCGTAACCTCGTGTTTGATATTGTAGGAATAATGAGTCACAAATTTGGAGGCCAACTCTTCGAAGGTTTGGATGTCGGAGGGTAACTTCAAAAACTAGTCCATGGCCATGCCTCCTAAACTTCTAGGAAATAACCTCATGAGGTAAGTTGTATCATGCATGAACTCTAGGCTCAATGCACAAAATTCCCTTACGTGGTCTTGAGGATCAATTTTTCCTTCATACTTGTCATATTTAGGAAAGATAACATTAGTTGGGAATGGAACCATAATTAATGTCTTATTGAACGAAAAATGACACAAAGTTTCGATAGAAAAGGGTTTCGGAACCCCGCTTTGTTTCATCGTGTCCAATTGCATTCGGAAGAGTTTGAATTGTTTGTTCATGATATCAATAGGATTAGTCTCAGCTTCTTTTTGTTTAAGTTGATTGACATCATAGTCATGGGGAAGTTTGAGACCCATTTGTGCTAGGTCTAGGAAGTATTTTTCTTTGTCTTTTCCAAAACTTTGTCCATAAGCTTCATGAAGAAGGGACTTTGCATTGCTTAATTGACCTTTTCATCAGTTGCTTCTTCATCATTAGGGTCAATGTTGCCCCCATTGTTATTATTATTGTTTAACCCTTGGTTGTTAGGGTCAGCGTTTCCTTCTCCAAGATTATTGTTGTTTAACCATTGGTTGTTAGGGTCAACATTTCCTCCTCCCATGTTATTGTTGTTTAACCCTTGGTTGTTAGGGTCAATATTTCCTCCTCCAAGATTATTATTACTAACTCCACCACCTCCATTATTTTTCATATCTTTGTTAACGTGGTTGATTTGATCGGGGTCCATGTTGCCAAATGGAAAGGACATTATTGGCTCCGTCTCCGTTATAGGTTCTCGTAAGGGTATTGAAGAGGTAAAGGTATCACTCAGAAAAGGAAACTCCTGCCTTAGATAGGTTCCGTTGGATTGTAGGGTAGACTTGATATAATGAGATATAGTAAAAGCATGCATGAACATAAATCATATAGAGATCTTAGGCTTTTCTCTTCACTTAAATGATCAATCCTTGGATGATTTTGTGAAATGTCCAAAAATGAAGGATTCTGATCAAGTTGAAAATACACAAAGGTAAAATCTCCAAAAGGGTATCCAAAAATGTAGGTATCTTGTTTTCAAACCTTCAGGAAATATCCATTGTTTTCCCTTCTTTGTTTTTGGGTGTCACTTCCTGATGTGTAAGTGTCACTTTAATGTTAGTACGCGTTGATTGGAATTCTTGTACGCAACACTCTGCAGTTAGTACACGACATTTGCCTATTCATAGGCATTGTGGAATTGTTTCCAGGCGGTACTTTCCAGTGACTTACATAGTTTTTGACAGATGTCAAGTGTCGTTTCAGTTTTTTACGCATCACAAAACTGTTTGTAAGCGTCACTTAATTGTTCATACACGACACTTCACAGATCAAAGTTGGATTTTCAATTTTTTTTAGGTTTTAAAAGTTTAAGGTCTTGATCAGATATGTCAGAGAAGATTCTTTCTTGAAAATTAAATACAAACTCAACACACACATCAAATTTGCATCATGTCCCTAAAAGAACACTAAAAGTGTATGTTCTTGGTCGTTTTCACAAGTATAACACAAGAAAATCTTCCAAGTAATCTACCTAGAGTCAATTTTGGCTTTTAACAATGGATCTAAAAGGTAGGCTTACTATTTTAACCGGGTTTTAATGAACACCTCCGTTCTAAATCATGTCAAGTTCCTTTACCCCCTTGCGGGCTTCCCACACACACAAAAGTATGATTTTGTGCAATCCCAAAGGACTACTTGAGGAAGTGAGGATGACTTGCACACAACTTAGTCAATTTATGATTAAGGTAAAGTGCATTTATTTATAGTGGGTTGGATAGTATCATGGCTAAAGTGATTGTCTCTCACTTTGGGTCATTCCCTCTCACCGCCTTTGTAAAGGAATTCTCGAGTCGTAAAGGAATTCTTGGGAGGCAAGCCCTCTAAAGTTCTATTTGATCTAGCATATATAGAAAAACAAGAAATCAAACTCGATTCAACAGGTTTGGGAGTTTGATTCACTTAGAAAGTGAAGAGCATATCCCTATTGTCGTTCCTTGTTCAAAACACCTCAAACACGCTTGTTCTTTTTCAACCCCTTGACAAGGGGGTTCTTAAAATTGAAATGTTTGGTTAATTCCTTATCCCTTTCTTTCTACCAAGTTGAACTCACACGTTTGGCTTTTTGATCCACTTCGCAAAGTGGAGAGAATATGCTTATTGTTTGTTCAATTTGGACAATAACAGGGTTTTTTCCTATTAAACTAGATTTAAAGAAAAGCCACAATTTAAGCAATGCAAGCTTGATTTGAGAAATACCTTCTTTTGAAGTTAGCAAAGGCTAGGCACATTTTTGATGGATTTTTCTTTTTTTGCTACTCACCTAGTGGCGATCGTTCCCACTCTGGCTCCTCCAACAAGTTAGTCAACACAACCAACAAAGTGAAGAAAATCTTGAAAATAACTTGACCAAATGATCCTAAGTTCTTTTTGATCGAATTTCGCAAAATCAAGCTTAAAGAACTCAAAAAAGAAAGAAATCAACTAAAGAATAGGGAATTTTTTTTGTATGCAAAAAATACTTTCATATAGTGATCATACAAATGTTCTTCTTCTTTTAAACTTTCTAAAAGATTGGAAGCATGAATTTCCTTAGCATGTTTAGTTTGTGCTCTTACCTCTTTACTAGGCCTTGTAACTCTAAGTTCTAGTTTTTGAACTTTTAAGTGTTGTGTCATCTGCAGAGAATAAAAAAAATAGAGAGTTAAAATAGAGAGAAAATCAAATTAAACTTGAAATAAAGCAATAAATTCTACGTGGCATTTAACACCAAAATTTTAACTTTAAAGCAAAATTTAAACTTTAACACACGGCATTGAAAAATGCACAGGCGGTAAATTAAACTTCATAGGCATCACGAAAAGTTTAAAATGCATCAAAAATAGATCACATGTGGCAGTTGATAGTTCACAGGTGATTATTTGCAACTCATAAGCGACGCTTTACAGGCTTAGGCATCACACTTTGTCTCATACGCGGTGAAAGAAATTAAGACAGAAATAGAGTAAAATCTTCACGTGTCACTTTACTGTTCACACACATCTTTCGATTCTTCATATGCGTCACTTCACCTATTTTTTGCAAAATAGACATAAAAGTGTAGAAAAAACACACAAAACTTGATAAAAATGATGAAAATGAGGCCTAAAGCCCCACGTTGGGCGCCATTTGTGTGTGAGTTAATACACCTTCATGAAATTACAATAATTAACTACAATTCTATGGAAAGAAATCAGCAAGTTAATCTAAATAATTGCATTTAACATCCATAACATCCCATGGTTCTCTAACTAGGCTTTGCAAGTAGATCTCTCAGCCTTAATCTCCACTAGTGACCATCCTAGAATGAGAAAAATATGATAAAATGCCTAATCTAGCTCTCAATTCTCTCAATTTGATACAAAGATGAACTCAAATGCTCTCATAAAATGATATGATATCTCAATTTTCTATGAAAATGCTCTCACTATTGCTCAAGATGCTATGAAATTGCCTATAATGAGGATGCTTTGCATTCAAATTTTCTAGGATATGCTTATGCTTGAAAAATGCTTGTATTTATAGTAAAATCCCAAGGGTATGGGGTAGAGTGAATTGGCCATGATCAAGCCTTGGTTAGGTGATGTAACCACCTGAATTTGGTATGTTCTAACTATGGACCCTATTTTCCCTAAGTGTGATCATACCCTCGATTATGTCCAAATGACCTTGTTACTGCTTGGCATAATTCTTTGAATCAATGTAATGTCCTAGGTGGTTTTATCACTGAATTATATTAGCTATCATAGCCATATGATTTAAATCAATTCAAACCAATTAAATCAAATCAAATACAAACATGGCTATAGTATTTAATTATAAAGGAATTAAATAAATCCCTAAATCAATTACCCACTTGCAAAATAACCCATTCCCCTAGCCTATTTAATTTAATTAAAATGGCTATAGTCCCCTAATTAT